>JANIJG010011985.1:8581-20400 GCA_024611175.1 Megaceryle torquata | reverse complement strand
CCAAGAAAACCCAAACTCTCTGTGGATACACTTGTAAGAAATACAATATATATAGCAATAATCCAGTTAAGTGATATAATGTGTTTCCAAATGTCTTCTTATACCCTAAGTATGTTTTCACCATTCCTATTGCAGGGCTGCCTTTTCATCAGAACAGGTGATCCCTCGGAAATCAAAGACTGATGTGGACAATCAAGCTACAACCAGGTGACATAAGCATATATAAACAAAACAACATTTTGATAAACAATGATAAACATGATATTAAGTACTCAGTTTCTTATATTTACATATATGATAGCTCATTTGGACATGTATAATATATGCAGCATTTATCTAGTCCTACAAATTGGCCTAGAAGTACAAACTTTGAGTTCCAGCTCATTGACTTGCCGAGTTATCTCAGAAGTTTCATTTTTTATTCTTTTTATTCTTTCAGACTGTCTAGCCTGTATCTTAAGGAGCAGCATATAGATAGTTGCTGCAAATGTCTGTAATCTGATGAATTACAGTAGTGTGGATTATAGAGTCTATTTTCTCTGGTCTTCAATAAATTGTGGGAGAGGTAATATCTACACACTACTATGTATAAAAAAAAATCCCACCAACTTGCACATTGTAGTGTTAGCATTTTAAATAGTAAAAATCCAGCATATACCATTTAGTGTGACAAAATTAGAATGTTTAAACAGATGGACTTGTTCTTATGGTATGAGTTGGATGGCATATGTACTAATATATCTTGGAAAATGTACAGAATACCATGAAAACTATAGGTAGAAAAGACTGAGGTGGTTTTTTTTTGTTTGTTTTTTTTTTTTTTTAACAGAAATACCAGAAAATTGTAAGGTTCTTTCCTGATGGAGATTTAATAATTTTTAAAGCAATCAGCAATGACCATGACAAAAAAACTGACTCTGTGCCTTTGACCAGAATAAAATGCCTGAATATACAATTAAAAAGTGAGTGAATTAGAAACAGATTTTTAGATACACACTGAGAATTGCAGTAGCTCATTTTGCAGCTTTTACCTGGCAACAGCAAATGGTGCAGACACTGGAACTAGTTTAATTAGGTAATTTTATTTAATTTGATATATAAAGTACAGTTTTCTGGTGTCTGAAGCCACAGTCTATATTATTTTGAATTGTGCCTCCCTCACCTAAGGGCTGCAGTATGTAAAACCACTACAAAATAATTAAGAAAAACATCCAAAAGATGTCTGCCAGTATAATCCCTAGGGGGAAGGAAAAAAAAAAAAAAAAAGCAATGTTTCAGTGAAAGATTTTCCTGTCAACAAATGTGGGAGATCTTAGAGAATTAAATACACCACTGTATTAACTAAGGAAGTCACAACCATTCTTCCGTCCTAAAGGCTTATTAAGGTTTTACTTAATCCCCACCCTCAATCAGTTGACATTCATCATCCCCTGGTGGCTCTCATTACCATATCAAGCTTTGAATTCCTGTCCCTCCATTGGTGGAGAGCTGGAGAAATATTCTACTGGTCTATGAGTTTCTATGGTAACATTGCACTTCTACAGCTATTTGTGTCAGTATATAAACTATAAGTAGCCTGTAATCTTAATGGGCAAAATTCAGCCCTCTCTACTCTTGCTATAATTCCTTTACATTTGGCTGGTGCTTCAGATGTCATCCATCTGCTGCTGATGCTTTAGCTTCACAAAACGACAGATTTTTTGTTAAATTTACGCTAACTAAAAATGCATTAAACAGCTGTCAGCAGAAGAGCCTTTTTTTTTTTTTTCTGTTAAAGATGTTATATAAATACTACTCTTTTGGCAAAAATGATTGTGCCCCATGGGGGAAGTAAACAGTTACAGAAGTATTTCTAGTAACATCGACATTTATTAGAATAATATTTTTTCTTACAACCTTTAATTTCCTACATTTTTACTTAGAATTGAAAGATTTTCAGGTCATGCATTTTAAAGTCATACTTAATTAATTATTTGTCTTTCACAGAGTATTCTGGTAAGAATGTTACACATACAATCTATGCAGAAAGTAATAGTATTCGTCACATTGGGACACATTTACCAGTGCAGTAACAAGGGTATTACCACCAAGAGATGCAGAATAATCACAGAGACATCTTTCCTAGTGTTCATAAATTGTAGAAGTAATGAATTTATCTCTTATTTTGATAGATCAGAATTTGTGTTTGACATACTTGAGGAGAAGCTTTTGAGGTGATAGCAAAAGGGGCTATATAACAACTTAGGAAGAGATCTCACATAGGCATACCCATAATTCCATGGTTGTAACTACAGTCAGATCTTGCCTTGACTACAATGACAATTTTTTCTTTAAGGCAAAGTGAAGAAGCTTTACACTTTCTAAATTGGTTTTGATATTACAAATGAATAGTCATTTTTCATGATACATTTCTGCATTTCAGCAGAAGGTGCTTTCTAGGGACAGAGAACTTGCCTCCCAATTCTGACAGATTCAGCATTCAGTGGAATGCTGGTTTACAGCATTTCTGCATGTTGATATAAATGATTTGCTGTTGCAGAACTTACGTGAAGAGATCCAAATCCATTGTTCCTAATGGAAAAGTTAATACAGTGTTTACAGGGTTATACATATCCTTCAAGTGAAAGTTGTTGAATAAGTTGTCCTTTTTTCAGTGCCCTTTCCCAGTCTACTTCCTATAAACCAGCTTCTTCCTCTATATTTAACTCCAAAATCCTCTGGGCTAAGCATTACACTGGTTTTGGCACAGTATAAATTGGCTTTCATGGTTGACTGCAGATTTCTTCTGTTCCTTTATCCTTGGCTGTTATTGATGAAAGATCTGAATGAGGGATCCTGGCACTGATCAGTGAGCATAGTGGTGTGGAAGGAAATGCATCCTGCTTCAGAATAAATGCCACTCTTTTCTCACGGAACTTTTTAATTCTTCCTCAGTTATACATGACGAAGTTTGATATTGGGACAGTAAAGCAGCCATGGATGGCAGCTAAAAATTCAACAAGGCTTATCTTGTCACTTTATCCAGTGACATACTTAATATACTCTAGACCAGCTCTTTTAGTTCAGATTTGGAAGGTCTGGTTGGCAACTGGCTGATTTTGTCTTCCTCTGTGCTGACATGACTAGGTCAGAAATTACTAGATTAGATTTTAGGAAGAAATTCTTCAGCACGAGGGTGGCAAGACATTGGAATAAATTGCCCAAAGATGTTGTGGCTGCCCCCTCCCTGAAGGTGTTCAAGGCCAAGTTGGACAGAGCCTTGTGTACCCTGATCTAGTTGAGAGGCATCCCTGCCCATGACAGGGAGGTTGGGTTTGATGATCTCTAAGGTCCCTTCCAACCTAGGCCATTCTGTGATTATGTGATTCTGTGAAATGGCATTAAGGTTTTAGCCAGACTTGGTTAGTGTGATCTTTGCATATTCCATCATGTCAGAAGAAGCAGATATTGATCAGAATTCTTTGTAGGAGGTCATCTGGGAGAGATCACTGACAAAAGGACAACAGATACAACTTGTTTGGTATCACATTTGAAGAGGGTCCCATTGGGAAGCCAGCCGAGTATCGACAATCACACCAATATGGCTACATGCCGATCTGTTTATTCTGACTGCGTCACTTACTTATAGAGTGGTTACAATCTGATAACATGTATATCAACTACTTTCATTGGCGTTTGGCTACAAGCATACAATTCAAGCTCTAGGTTCATTGGTTATCTGCATTCGGGATACATATTCCGTACACGCCTCCGTCGCGGCGAGTGTACGTGCTGCATGCGCTGCTCCTGCCCCGCTCCTCCGCTCCTCCGCTTTGCTCAAGGTCGTCTTCTTTACTTTCTGCTCTTCAGGATAACTTTAAAGAGACATAGCACTTTATGCTGACCGAGGCTTAGCCAGACCTAGCATGGGGTTGTCCAATCCCTCAAAAGCCACCATATTCCTTGTTGCACAAGGAATTCCGCTACACACATTTAGAAATATTCTATAGATCTAATAATATCACTATTAGGAATAGGGCCTCATGTCAGTTTTTATAATCCTCCTTATAACTTTTAATCAGAAAACAGATGGAGATCTATTAAAAATACTATGTATGACTCCTTTAATAGATCTGCCTCTGTACTGCCGCTGCTGATGCTGAGTGTCCTGACACTTGTCATTAACTGCTCCACTGATTAAAGACATTACAGCAAGTCTTCTGAAATTTCTATGGTCCTTCATTTTTCTGGTCCATAAAACAAGACCTACAATATTGGTGCTTGGGTATTATGTGAACTGTTTGTGTATCAACAAAGAGGGATGATGAAATTCTAGGTAACATGGCAAGAATGCTGTCAGGAACTGGAGAACGTCTAGAACTAGAAATGGGCTCAGCAAGACTTTTACAGGTTAAATAAGCATTCACTGAATGACTAGGGAGTTGTGATCTCACATAGTCTCCTGCCTGACCCTTGAGATACAAAAGCATGGCTGGGGTGTGTTTAAAATTTCATTTCTCACTCTCTTTCCCTAAAATCAACTTCAGTTCGGCCTCACAATAAAGACAGTCAGAAAAATGTGATCAAAACTTTTAAAATGTATTTTTGTTAATTGTTTTCATCATTGCCTTCAAAATTAGCAGATTCAAACATTAGAAAGCTTTTCATTGCTTATATCAAGCAGCTAGACATCACCAAAGCTCTTTTGTAAGCACAGTTCATATATTTCCTGCTTCTATGCCATCTGAAACTTTATATGAATGTTTTCAATATTAAAAAAAAAAAAAAGAAAGGAATGTCTTGAATGTCTTGATGGGATGCATTTGTGTTTTCCTTTTTGATGGTGATCTGACTTGTCACCAGTTAAACCAGAATTACAGAACTATTATCCATCAGATATCTCAGAAAGCAGAAGGACTGAAAAGTATTAGATCCTCATCTCAAGTGAACTAAGTTAGAAATCAAATGTGGACTGAAAGTTAAAGCAAAATGTAGACAACTAAATTTCTCTAAATTATTAGTTTTTTATACAGAGCATAAAAGGAAAAAAAATGATACTTTGCAATTAAATAATACATTCATTTGTATACATTTAAAGATTGCTTGCTGAACATGTTCATAGGTCTTTTGTACATTAAATCAAGGAAGACATTAGATACCTAACATTAATAAAATGAGATAATGAAAAAGAGAATTGTTCTGTAAATGAAGGAACCATTTGCTGATACTGATTCAGAATCAGAGATAGTAAGCTTTTGAAATTTAACTTATTTCTAGAAAGCTTGTCACACAAGTCCGAAATAACTTCACTTTCTGTTTCTGTCTGAGAGACATAGGGGTCTGAGACATGCCAGAGCAGGAGTGTCTGGTTAAACTAAGCCATACATTCTGCATGCAGCCTGCCTTGACAGCTTTTCTAAAACCTACTTTATTTACCTTCTTTGTTAGCATTTATTCTGCTGGACTCTCTTCATTAGTTGTCAAATTTCTAATCCTATTTTACACAAGCAGCTAGGGGCAAAATAGCAGACGGCAGCAGCAAAATTCATAGTTAACAAGTTTATAGCATGAGGCCCACAGTGGCTCAGTTGCACATAGGAGTTTTTCTGCTTCCGTGTAGATTCACAGTGCTCTTTTGAGCCTTTTTCTGTAAGGGAATGTTTAAGACAGAACAGACTTTTTTTCTGGAGATGGTCACTTACAAAGTGAAAAGTAAATGAATCAATAGAATTGCCTTCCATACTTCAGTGACATTAACAAGCACACCAAGGTATTAATCTATGTCTCGATGTTTTTATTTTATAACACATTAATTTATTTTTTTCAATACTTGATCCTTTTGTACAAAATGTGACACAAAATTATCTGTACTGCTGTTCCAAGTATTTTTATACAGAATGCAAAAATACATATTTGTGATCCTGAGTAAGCTGCTTCCAAAAACTTCCAGTCAAGTCCTATGGCTGTATTAAAATACTTCAACTTCTTGAGTTTATGAGCAAACTATATATTCTCCTCCTATCAGGATGTCTGACCTAACTCATTCTCATCTATTTCAAAAAATACCCAAGGCAGAATGTTCACTGTGATGAACTGTGATGAACTGTCTGTCTCTGAAAATACTATGTTTAGAGGTAGCATCCTTTGGAACGACCTATGAAAAATATCAGCATCTATTGCATGCCATCTAGCATGTTTGAAAGATATTTCTCCAAGTTTGTCTAAACTGCTTTGTGTAGAAGTTTTATGCTGCTGTTTTCCATCATCATCTATTTTTTTTAATTGTTGTCAAATTCAAGAAGAAGTGAATTCAGCCAGCCTTGAACACTGAAATAGTTTATTTTTTTCAAATGACAGTTACACCTGCAACTGGAAAGACTTCTTCACAGCAGCCTTTCACTGCATCTGATATTCTGATATTCATGGAGCTGCTTTAATGTATGAATATATAGGTTAGTCTCTTCCCCACTTCAATACCTGACATCTCTTTCAGAAGTATTAGAAAAGGTATAAATTGTCTTGCTGATTTTTAGCCTGCTAATAAATCTCAAATGAAACCTAAACTGAAATCCTGTTTAGGCTCTGTATTGCACATCCTCTCCAATTTTTAATGTGAGACTGGAGTATGTGATGATACAAATGCTGACGCCCACTGTGTGCTATTGCTAAAGCAAAAAACCTCTGCTAACAGTGACAGAATTTTAAAAAATCAGCAAAAGTATGCCCTGTACTTAATCAGAAAAATTCTGATGTATCCACTGTCCTGTAGCTTGCCCTACTTTACATTTTATCCTTTTATAAATACCAGCTCTCAAACTTTAACTTCAGTTGCTAATAACCTGAATTGTGCTTGAACCAGTAGCCTGAAGTTGCATATCTCATAACCTCTCTTTTGCACCAGCCAGCTACCTCAAGGCCAAGAACTTGCAAGATGCCAGTCCTGATTACTTGCTGCAGTCATGTCAAGTAGATGTTTCATGGGGGTGAAAGTTCCAGTGTTATTAGTGCATTAAATTAATATTTTCTAAGAGTTATGTTTTACAGAAGTTTTGTTCCATAGGAACCATGAAGAGTAGCTAAACAGATCAGTCAGAATGTATTTTTGTGCTGTAAACTGCACCTTCAACTGTTTCTGTTCACCTATTGGGACTCTTCAGTGTTGGCATTCTGTAAAACAGGCTGATAGTTGAGGAGTGTGCACACAGCCTACACTCTTAGTACTTTTGATACTGTCCCTCTGGACAGCAGGTAGAATCTTCCTCATAAACCAGTCAGTGCATTGGGATACTCAAAGTACTGAAAATTATGTATGAGGAAGTAAAAAATTCTGTTATCTGCAAAGTCATGAGGATTTAAAGTGCAGAAAGAGACTAACTCATCTATTCCTCGAGTTGCACCAAGGATTAATATGGGCCAGTAATTTTAACATTTCTTACAAAGATTAATCCAAAAAGTTCTAGTATTTGGGCCTTGTGGTGGAAGCATATTTTATCTCCATAGTATTTGATTATTTTTACAGGAAGCAATTACATTATCTGATTCTGAAAGGAGACCCCCTCAGGAATTATTAAAAAATATAAAAATGAACAAATTTTAAAGTGAATACAATATTTTATATCTATACCATGAGTACAAATTTCAAATCTACCTCTTTTTCTGGGCTAAGTCTCACAAGAAGTGCATTGGAATTTGGTCTCCAAATGTGTATATACCTTTGACAATCAGAGATAGGAGTGTACTGGCCTGCAGGGCACAGCTTTGCTACTGTCACAGCCTTTCCGTTGCTCCATGCTGTGAGAGTCAGTAGAAGTATGCAGAAAAGCTATTCATACTCCTGCTGAGTAAACTGCATGTAATCCCATGACTGCGGCCAGAATGAACAGGATCTCCCGCTTCTATGTTTTGGGTGAATATGCAACACTGAGGCCGATACACACCTGAGGGTTACATAGTACATAAAGACCATTATGAAGGTAGCTGCAATTGCAGAACTCCAGTAGGCTTTATAGAAGACTTGAGATGCAGAGTTTAAATAGCTCTAAGTACATAAAGGAATGAAGGATTCAGGAGACAAGAATAATAATGCATAATTTACTCAAACCAGACACATGCACAGCTGGAGGGTTTTTGTTAATAAAAGTTGCAAAAAATGTAAGTTAAAAAAGTAACTACCTGAGGCCTTACTAGACATATTACCATTTTAGTGTTGCTACTTCCAAGAACAGGGGAAGAAGCATTTCCTGTCCAGTTTGTAAAGGAAAGGATTTTTTTATAACCACAAGACTCTATCTTCCAGAGGAAAACCCTGAAAAGTGTGAAATCTGTGAGAATTTGCAAAAGCATATCATATATAGATTCAATAACAACTAGCATGGAATTCCAGCTAAACGGCAGTAGGCTCTTCTTGCATTCAACTGGGTTTATTTCATTCCTAACCAGAGATCTTGATAGTCTTATGAAAGGGAGCCCAAAGCTGACAAACATGACCAAGAAGAAATCTGAAAAGGCTGTCTTTATCTTTCACTGAGCTGTTGTTTCATGACAGAATTGTTCAGAATGAAATGTCAGTAATGAGATGTATGAAACATTGTTGACTACAGGTTATAGAATAGGTCCTACAGTGGGGGCACTGTTGTATCATCATGGGCATTACTCTTCTCATTGCTTTCTTTTGAGAAGCCCATTTTGCAATTTTTTTGGTAGTGTGTTAAGGTTACTAGATGGTAACTTCTTAAGTAAAGTCACTGAAAGCTTTTCAGTAGAGGAGTTTGCAGTTGGAAAATGCGTTTTCATGGAAATGTTTTATAGAAACATTAATACAAGCAATCCCTTGAAGGGAAATAAAGACAGTCAAAGTGCCAATCCATGTTTTGACTTGATACTACTAAATGTTCCACTCAAAGAGTATAAAATACATTGATTTACATTTCTATTTTTAATACTTATGCTACATTAATATATATGTTTAATGTTAGTATATTGAAAAAAGAAAATTAACTAACCATCAAGACCTAATTCAAGGAAGACTTTTTTTTTTTCCTTACATCATGTAATAATAGTAAATCACATCCTATCTCTTTTATGGAAGTTCAGGAATCACTGGATGTAACTAGTTCTCAGCATCCCTCGGTTTATTCTGAAATTTCTTGTGAGAAGGGAGAGTTTAATCAGGAAGGAGCTAGTCTAGCCTACCAAATAGACTAATAGACTTTTTGGCTGATTAGGCCAGAAAGACTTACTCCATAATGACTTTTTAGGCAAGAAATTGTTCATGTATATTTCAGGAATACTTGGCTGATTGTATTACCTGGTAAAGATTTTTGTTATATCATAGCATGTTAGAGGTCTGGTACTCTTTGAAGTTCTGCATGATGCATGCTCGGCAGGAATTAGTCTTTTTGACATAACTATTAGATATAGCTTGTTTCAAAAACATAATTTGGCTCTCTTATTCCAGGAAGAGCGTGTGCTTATGTGCATATGGGGGTCATATGGCAGTGTCTACAAATATCTTTGATTTACTGAGATGATGTATGCTTTGAACTTTTAATCGGTTTAATTATGTCTTTCATAAAGATTGTGTCAGTTTAATTTCTGTTTAAGTGAGTATTTAATTTAGCTAATTGACAGATGGCTATACTCGTAGTGATTTGGTCTGGTTTTTGTTCTGACTCTAAAGGACCCAAGATCTTGAGAACCTCAACAAAATGAATCCAAGTTCTTTCACACGTCACAAGGAGTAAGTCTTCAACACTTCTCAGGGCCTTCTTTTCTAAGGCAGTGTGTAGTTTGTAACTATGAGAATGTCAGGAAAGGTAATGTTGCAAATCTTTAAAATGTTTATAGAGTAATAAGTAGCATTTCTTATATAGAGCAATTAATATAAAAATACAGATTAATTAATTGGCATATGCACTATCAGCTGAACAAGTAATATCTATGGCAAGCTTCTATACATGCCTTATATACTTCCTCAAAAAAACAAAAACAAAAACAAAAACAAAACCCAAAAAACAATTAGAAAAATTTTCTATTATAGTTAGAGAATAGGCATTAAACAAAGGATTGTAGAGCTCATGGATGATAAGTGTTGCTTCAACAGAGTGTAACAAAGCATTTCAGTCAGCAAGGGAAGTGATCCATAAAGAACAGCTTGAACTTGCATTTTTGAACAGCACATCAGTTCAGTGTGTTTCAGGCCAAATATCTTGTGCTCTGTAAACAGCTCTTCAGAATATAGAAAAGGAGGAGCTGCCAGGGTACTGTTCTAGTAAGAGCTCTGTAATATTTGTCACCCCTAACACTGAAATTCTACAGATAACTTCAAGAATGATGTTCTAAACAATAGCAGCACATAAATGTTGCCAACGTGTGATCATCTATTTTACAGAAGGCAATCTCGCGTATTACTCACATGCACACATATATATGTACACTTAGCATTAACCTGTCAGTTGAGTATGATTTTTCAGCAAATTTTAATTCACAGAGAATTTATTAGGATAGAGTTCAAGACTTTGAGACACTAAGGAATTTTAGGAATTTTATTTTGCTTTTGCTCTTTACTTCTACCTAAGAGAATCAGAATTCTTTACATTAGACCGCTTCTTATAGCTTATAACTTTAACATTCTCTAATTCACAGAACTATTTTTAATAGTTTTTTTAAAAGTCCAGAGGAAAAACTAGCCACTAGTTTAATTGCATTTGTGAAAAGTAAATATGTTTCCTTATATGTAAACTTTGTGCGGCTTTGGACTTATATTTTCAGTATAAGTACAGACATAATCAATGCTGTAATTGTTCACTACAGTGAAAACATCGAAGTAGTTTCTTGTCATTCCAGAAGCAAAAATATATGGACATTCTGACATATTTTTAGGTGTCATCTTAAGAAGTAGAGGTTTCTTAATTTAAATAAAATTATATTTTTGCAAATTAATGATGCAAACAAGGATTAAGCTGCTTGGAGACTGTAAATTAAAACTGAGTTCTTCGAGAGTTCATGTTTCTCCACTATCTTCACTGGAAAAGAACAACCTTAAACTATGGCATTTATATAATTAAACAAAGCTTGTTTATTTTCTTGGCTGTACTAGATAGTATTTTTTATTTAATGTACAGAACTTTTCCTTGCTAGTGGAAAACTGTAAACATATTTTCTTATTATGGTCAGTAAGATAAGTGTTTGTAAATTTTGAACATAAGCTTGACTAAAAATGTATTTTTTTCCATTTAAATGTGTGCATAAATATATTTATTTCTATTACTACACTTTACTTCTTCCCAGAAGGGATGACTATTTTAACAGTTGTATTTGTTTGTTGTTTCAGGGGAAAGTACATTGAAGATTTTACTGAAATAAATGCTACTGGTCAGAAAAATAAGAGGTAAGGCTGTCATAATCTTTCCCTTACATACTTACAAAGTATGTGTTTGGATATTAGTATTAACAGGTTCTGTTCTGTAAATTCATTAGAGGAGTAAAACCTAATATCTTTATTTTATTTAAACCATAGAATGTTAACTTTTCTTTTTTAATTCCTCATTAAATACAGACTAGTAAATATAAATAATTCACTGCAGAAGAAACACAGGTAGTACTTGACTTTATTTTACTGGAACTATAAATAGCCAGTGCATGGCCATCAGAGTTCTTTAAATTGTAAAATGCTCTGTCAAACTAAAAACCGTCCTTGAAATACAAAATAGGATTATAATTAAAAAATATTTTTAGATCCTCTTTTTTCTTTGTATCATTATTCATTTTCAAATAAGAACCAGTCTGGCCTCTTTTTTTAATCTTAAACAATTCTTCAATTGATATTTTTTATTTTTATT
>JANIJG010011984.1:0-16974 GCA_024611175.1 Megaceryle torquata | reverse complement strand
AGACATTAGGAAGAATTTCTTCACCATGAGGGTGGGGAGACACTGGAACAGGTTGCCCAGAGAGGTGGTGGAGGCCCCATCTTTGGAAGTTTTTAAGACTAGTCTGGATGGGGCTCTGAGCAACCTGCTCTAGTGGGAGGTGTCCCTGCCATTGGCAGGGGGGTTGAAACCAAATGATCTTTAAGGTCCCTTCCAACCCTGACAATTCTATGATTCTGTGATTCTATGATCTTAGTATTTTCATTATGATCAAATAAAATGTAAATATTTAGGTAAAGACCTCCTGGACAGGAATGAAGTCTCTTCTTACCTGGAAGAAATGTAGCACATTGCTGATGCAACACAAACAGTAGTAGAAAATTTAAGATACATAGACCTAATTAGACTACAATAATTTAACAGAAAGTATTAACAAGAACAGACAAAAAAAAAAAGCTGTAAATTGAGTTCTCCTCTACCTCAGGTAAGCAGTATCAAATTTTTAAGTACCAACTAATACTCCCACAACCCTAAAAGAATGCTGCAGCAACATTATATTATCAGCAAACAGACAATACTTTGCACATGTATAACTTCACATATGTGCTGGTAACAATTCCAGTCCCATTTGGAAATCAGTGACTTAAACTCAGCACAAAATGTGATGCTCAGCAGGCATAGCAACTTTTCAAGGGTGAATCAAATTATATTCTTCCTTCTGAAGCTAGGGACTTAAACATGTCTATAAAAACTCATCAGGGGCAGGAGATGCTGCCTCTGCCAGCCTGCTGGTTCTCAGAATTTTCTTACCATTTGCAGTGTGTGCGTCTATGAGATCGATGCTACAGTTCCTTGGCAAGTTCCAAATTTAGTTGGAGTGGGGAGGCAGGAGTCATTGACTCTCACAAAATGTCACAGCCTCCCAACGTTTGCCATTCCAAATCCACTTGCATGCTCTTTTACAACCACTTGATTCTTGACCCTGATAGAGGTAACCTAGCAGACTGAAAGCTGACTCATGACAAACACCACACTTTAACCAAAGAATTCTGACAGCTTTAGACCCCAGAATGCCACATTAGTATTACAAACTGCAAGCTCTGAGAGAATAAAGACACAGTAGACAATATGGTATGTTTGATCAAGGCTGCAAATTGTATATCATTGTGTCATTCAAATTACATTACTAAAGAAGAAAAGCAGCCTGTATAGTATCACTGTAGTGTGTAGCCCAGCATGTACATTTTGGGCCTGGCTGTGTTGATTAGGATAACAGCAGAAACACTTTCAGCGAAATTCAGCATAAATTCCTGTTCAAAGTTACACTGGCAGAAAAAAGCTCTTACCTCCTCCACCTCCCTTTTTACAAGTTGACTATTTCATTTATTAAAAAAAAAAAAAAAAAAAAACCAATCTAGCTTTTCCCAGCACAGGCTATTATTTGGTCTAGGATATTGTCAATGCAACTTCATTGGTAAATAACAAGATAGAACTAAAACCTGTTATCTGTAATTTTTTTTAAATAGTATTTTAATTTTGCTATAAAAAATCTTTGTACAGTAGAGATTTACAATCAGCACTAGGGACTTAGTCGAATGCATATTAGCTGTATGTTTCTAAATGTCAGGTCAGCAATGAAGACAGAGAATGAAAATAACTTGATAAATAATTTACTGAAGCTCTAAGAAGACAGCATGAAAGACTACATGTGAGGTAATCTTAAATTAAACGAGAAAGTTTTATTATTAATATACTACCCACTGAATGTAAGCTGTCAGAAGTGTCAGTGAAAATGCTGATTTAAAACTCAGGGGAAAAAAAAAGTTTAAAAAAGACCACCAAAATGAAAATTTATTGCCAGAACAAACAACAATTATACTAGAACAGAAACCAAACATAAGCCACTACAAAATAAAACAGACACTATCCATACAACTCACAAAAGGAAAGCAGATTAACTGACCCTGCAGGACCTTTGAGTCTGCAAAGACTTGTAGAAAGACTGTGTTTCATTCACTCTTAGCAGAAGTGCCAACAACCAACATGCACAGGATTAAACCCACTGCAGCAGCATGCAAGGACTGGAATTAAACAGTGATTTTAGAAACGAGGTGCCAAAAGTATCAGTCTTTGATTTTAAAATAATGAAAAGCTTTAGAAGAAATAAATACTGAATTTACAGAACTTTAGCTTTGAAGTGTTTTTTTGCCAGCTTCAACATTAAATTGTCTCTCGGAAGTTTTCTAAAGCAACATATAGCTGAAAAAAATTCTGTTTAGTTTGATAGACTATTTTTATTGAGATGAATGGAAAAGTTAAATAGAGTTAATGCCAACAGCTTAAACTAAACAAACAGCAAGTATTTACAACAAAGAGGTTGGTTCTGCAACAAAACTAACAATGGTTGTTAGATTTCACTTAGGAAAAGAATGAGAATTTACTCAGTGGCTCCAATTACGTTTACACCAGAGCTCCATACATATAAGAAATTGGTCTTAACAACAGAACTTTTCAAACATAATGCAACGTTGCTGAAAAAAAAAAAATCACCAAACTAAACATAAAATCATATTCTGTTGTCTCTTTACAGCATGGAGAAGCACTGGCACTTTGTCAGCCTCACTTTGTTAAGTATTTTAAATAATTACCATCCATTTTGCATCAGAATTCTTAAGATTCAACAGTAAAGTCTCTATTACAAAGGAAAACTGGGAAGCACTATAGATAGCATAATCTCACTGCATTCTCAAGAGTAAACTCTAGGCCTGGTTGATGAGATAGAAGTATAAACATTTCCACTATGTATTTCTTTATTACCACGACAATAATGGAAATAATGCTCGTTAATTTTAAATACTTGCCTTAAACTCTAATGTTTCACATATCCATTATGCAAACATTTCTAGCACATAGCATACTGCAACTTGAACAAACAGTTCAGAATTGTTTGCAAGCACAACCTCAAGCAAGGCTTCTTAAGGGCATTTATAATGAAAAGGAATAATAATGAAAAGTAATTATTCACTGTTAGATTGTGAAAAGCATCTCCATTGTGCAAGCCCTGAACTAAAAAAAGATTGCTTCAAAACGTAAAATAAAGGTAATATCCTTGTTTCAACACTCTCCTGCTTTTTGAGTATTTCCTATGTCTGTCAATAAGTCACATCTAAACTGCTTAAAAGACTTGCAGCATGCTACTTTGGCTCTATTACTTTGTTCCTCAACTTTTACAATCCAGTTCCACTTTCTGTTTATTGGCCTTAGTGTTATGCTCTGAAAAGCCAGTACACAGGTAGCTTTAAAATGCTCGATATATTAATTGCAGCAACAGGGTGTACGAGGGAGAACTTTTGCCTGTAACTATAGCATTTCCAACAGTCATTTCACTGCAAATTTTAAACCAAATACTACTTAAAATTTGCAGAGTCCAGAAATTTACCACCTCCAAAAATGAATTAAGCTGTATACTTGTGGAGTTCCTGCAGAGAATTAAAAAGTGTACTTGTAGGATGGAAGCCATACCATGAACACATCAGCAGCACAACTAGATTGCTTCACTCAACACCTTTTAAAAGCTATTACTTCCTGAACTTAACATTTCTTATGTATACCTACATACACATCTTCATATGCAAGCGTTCCATAAATATATGAAATTGGTCTTAACAACAGGACTTTTAAAGCATAATGCAATGCTGCTGAAAAATGTCACGTAACTAAACGTTAAATCATATTCTGTTGAATCTTTTTAACAAGGAGATACATCTCCAGTAGGACTTCCAGTGGAATAATGAATGCCTTCCTCACTAGGAGCTGTATACAGAAAACCAAAGTTTTTAACAGGCCTAACAGTTAAGCTATTTAGAAACATGCTTATTTAAAAATATTGACATTTCCTAAGAAGATGTAGCTTAGAAATTAAGAATGCAATATTAAAAAAAAAAAAAAAATCCAACCAAAACCATTCTTTGTTCATAATTCAAGAATATAGGTTGCTATTTGCCTGCCTGCAGTTCAACCTGTTCAGTACATGTTAAGAGACAAGACATCAAAACATACAAAATGTCAAATGTTTCCAGAATTTCCTAGCTATAGCAGATGAATGGCAGTACAAGCATACACTGAACTCTTTCCCTCATTCCACCTAAAATCTCCTGTCTAAAAAACATTTAGGTCTTCCAGTCTTGAAATACCTAACCAACTCTAACTGACAGTAACTTCTCTGAAGGAAGGAACAGGAAAAAGTTCACTAACTCCATGGAAAGAATAAATTTGGTAAGTATAACTGTCTTTTGGAACTTGTGAACATTATTTTGTAAATAATGTCTATCTGTCCTTGAATATAACCTTCTGAGTGATGGTCAAAGGCAAACCACATTTTAACATCCATAGCATGTATTCTCAACATCCTAAGAAGTCATCATACTGGTATGCGATGCATTTCAAAGTATAAGCTGTGAAAGCACTATTTTCATGATTTTTTTTTTTAAGGGGAAAAAATGTGCGTGACTGTCTAACAGCACCTGATGCGTAGACGAGCCATGGGGGAAGGAAGAGAAGCCCTGACAGTTACCAGCAAGAAGAGGAGCTCAGTAGAGGCCGTGTGCCGACCACACGGGTTCATCAGGTCGCACGACCAGGGCTGTCAAGCGAATGGGGAAACTGCTCGGCGTAAGGCAAACCCTCCCTTCTTCCGCTGCAGAAAACGACAAAGCTCCCGTCCAGGAGGTGAGGCGGGGGTCGACTAAGTGACACACTGCTGCTGCCAAAGGGGCCAAGGCCACGTATGACCTGCAAGACGACCTGAGCGATGAGGGTCCCACTGCCAGGTCCCGCCTCACGGCGATGAGGCAGACGAGGTCTAACAACATAGACACCAGACAGCCCGCTCCTCCGTGCCCGCCGACGGCCACCCCCGGGTCCCGTAGCCCCGCGTTCGCCCTCGGCGCCAGGCCCGGCTATCCCCGGGCGGGCCCGCCCGGCCCTGACCGCCAGCGAGAGGCGATACTGCCGAAGCGGGGATGCTGCTGCCGCCTTACCTGAGCCAGGACCGTCGGGAACACGCCTGGCTGTCCGCTGTAACACGCCGCCAGGGAGCCTCCCCCGACCACGGCGGCGGCGGCGACCCTCCAGCCGGGGATGCGCCGCTGGCTCCGAGGGGGCCGCAGGCCGGCGAACCGCCCCCTCAGCAGAGCACGGGCGCCCGCCGCCAGCACTGCTCTCCACGCCGCCATCTTCCCGGAAGCCGCCGTGGCCCCGCCGACATCGAACCGGCCCCTCCGCCGCTGCTGGCCGCGGGGCGCATGCGCAGCCCGGGGCCATGGGGCCGCTTGCTGCCCGCCCGCCTGGCGGGGAAGGAACGATTCCCGTTCTGTCTCCGTCCCGGGGGATCCCCGTTGGGATCGCGCTGTCTGTCCCCTGCGAGAGTGCAGCAGCGCGCTGGCCCCGCTCCGCGAGCCGCCGGAAAGCTACCCGCCAAACTGGAGGGGACGGAGCTGGCAGACAGGTAACGCAGGCAGAGGTGCGCAGGTTCTCGCAGCATCTACCGGCGCCCCAGGGCCACTTTCCCGTCTTGGAAGCGCACCCGGCTCCCGCATACCGGGCCGGCTAGTACCGTTAGGGTTGAGGGGAGGCGGTAGGGCCCTCGCCTCCAGCGTTTCGCTAAGAGCAGCTCAAGTGGATGGGCTGGTCGGCGGGCAGAGGCTGTGCGCGGCCGCTCAGGGACCATGGGGACTGTAGCTGCCCCTGGACCTCCCCCGGGACCGCGAGAGGACCTGTCCGGGGCCGAGCTCGCCCGGCCGGTTCCCGTTGGAGAGGCAAGTGGTGGTAGGGGTCAGGCGCTTTGCGTTAGAGAAGGGAGCACCGAAGGCCTTGCCTGGGTGGTAGGGAGTAAATAATGGTGCCGAGGGTGCCCGTTGCCACCTCCGCATGCCTCTCTCTGAGCTCAGCCTCACGTTACTCACTGTTGTGACTCTTCTTACAGAGCTTTAAGCCACTGTTGAGTACATGAAGAGCAATGGGTCACCACCTGGGTTTGAAACCCTGCAGGAAGCCCAGCGTACCAAGCGTGGCAGGTTTGGTGAGCTTGCACTAGCAGGCACTTTTCTAAGTCTTGGTGATGCCGTGTATGGCTGCATTGCTCTGCCTGTGTTCCAGACGAGAAATAACAAAAGCATAAATAAGTTTAAAACATCATTTCCAAGGACAGAGTAGAGTTTCTCATGAAATACAGCTGACCTGAGATACTGTTTACAGCAACTGTTGTGCAGAGGTGACTGAAAAGCATTGCAGATTGACTTGACCAGCAGTAATCACTTGTGTCAAAGACAGCTATTCACTGGGAATGCTTCAAAGTGCTGTTTTGTCCACCACCATAGTTTTAATAAAGCGTTCTAGGCCTTGATTAGATTGAGTTAGTTGATGATACTCAAATGTTAGTTAGTTGATCACGTTCAAACACTGGGCCGTCTGGGAATTAATGATATGGTAACATGAAATAAAGCAGAGAGAAAACTAAATATCATTTGTAGGTTGGCAGTGCCAGTATCCATGTTTTCAGAGTAGCTCACCTAGTGGCTCCATGTGAATGCAGGAAAAGGCTGGGAAGAGAACTACTGCATGAAATTTTCCATTGCTTCAGTTTTTACTTAAAGGCCTCCAGAAAGTACTTACATTTTAGTACATTACATTTTAGTAAACTGTATCTTTCACCTCTTTCTGATACAACAGACAGTACTGTGTTGTCAATATTACAAACACTGTGGGACAGGCTCTGAAACATGGAAATGCCTTTTTTCCCCTCTATCCACTGACAAATGGTGACCATCCATCAGTGCCACTAAAGTAACTTTAGTTCACTCTCCTTCCTTGAACTGACTTTGGAGTCATGAATTCAGTTTCATATATGGTAATTTCAGTCATCTAACAGCATCTTAGAATTTATCCAGTCTTCCATTAACATGTGTTTTTCACTGAGTGTCATTCTCTGTAGTGTTTGGGACATCTTCAGGAATGTTTCACCTGAGTCCTTAGCAGGATACAAACCCTTCAAAAACACCTTGTCTGAGGAACACAAATAACTGCTCCTTGCAAAATCTCCCAAGAGTGCAACATGCGGGGTGAATGGTTTCCATCTCCACAGACTAATGTACATTGCAATATCTTTTTCCTATCCCCAGAGACCTAGAAAGTACCTCATATAGGAAAATCCTTTCTAATCCCCAGATACTGTAAAACATAGCAACAAAATCCCTCTATCGTCATACTCAAACACGCACTGCAAAATCCCACTTCTGCTGTAGAGATGTAAAATTTGCAGCAAGATTCCTGTCCCCTATTTCTACTTCACTCTAAACAGACAAAATATTTTCCATACCAGCCTTATAGTTTGACAGAGTATTTGCACAAGCACATAACGAGTACTTCCCTTTCTGAGCCAGCTAATAACAAGCACTTCATGAATGCTGGCAACATCCCAGCAACATTGTAAAGGATGTCTGAGAGATTTGAATCCTGAATGACAGATCCCTTGATGTTGAACACATGACCACAACACAGGTAAGCAGGTTTAGTTCAGCACCCTGCCAGGCATTTTCAGTTTTTCTTTGACTAAGAATAAGTAGGCCATTTGTCTTTCCTCGGATGACATTTCCAACTGGAGCAGATACAACTGCAATGTGAATGGGGAACTATTCTCATATGACTGCAAGCACGCAATGCTGATGGGGAACTTAAGTGTCCTTAGCTACCCCTTCTGTCCCTGCAGTAAATTTACCCTGTGTGCAGTGTCCAGGAGTGCAAAGCTACCACTGCACTAATGTGGCTCATGCTTGTGTTGCTGTAACCAAACTGGTGCTAGAATATATGCCTAAGTAGCTAGAAAACCCTTGGCTATTAAGACATTATTCTATTTCACCTCATCCAGTATCACTGCAAGGTAGTTTATGACAGAAAGCAAAGATTGCTGTAGCCTATAGAAATGACATTGATGGTCTGGTAAATATAGCAGGAATTTAATCAGAAAAATTGAGCTATGGAGTGACAAATCTCATCAACTGCTATGCCCTGTGGCACTAAAATATTAGTTTCCCATCCTGTTCAGATTGCTCTTCCTTGGCTTTTGTAAGCAGACTTCATTACATTTAGCAAGCTGACATACCTGCTTTTTTAACTAGTGCTTTCTACACATTGACTTCAAACTTTGTACCAGAGATGTTTGCAATGCTGAAAATTTATAAAAGCAAATGAGAAGTCTGATAAAATATTTTAACGTAGGATTCAATGTTCCACTGAACTTTTATATAACAATGCTTAAATACATTAATTTCTCATTAGGCATAATGAACATAATGTGAAGTCACATCAAAGACAAACATACACTACCATGACATAAAACCCTTGTGACTCCTGTGATTTTTAGGAAATCATGTTTGGCAGAAACTTCATTTCTTCCAAGGTTTGTAACAAAGTCAAAAGCAAAAAATAAAAATGCCAAGTAAACCTGCAGCTCCACACGCCTGAAGGTCCACTTCCATGTCTCAGTGTCTTTTAAGAGCATTAAGCCAAGTTCCAACAGGGATTCACTTTCTGCTAGAACTCCAATCCCCTCAAGAACATTAGGCTTAGTGCCAGCATTCATTTACTCTTGTAACAGCTTAAATTAACTCCTGTTATATTCAATCTAAACCCTTTCGTACTATTTTAGATAGAATAAGAGTTGAGAGATGGATTCAGTCATCCAGTCTGAGGGCCACCCATCATGCTCATCTGTCTTTCAGGACTTCAAATGCCACCTAAACTGAATTGGGGAAGATGACGAGCCATTTGTGAATTGAGGGAGGGGCTGGCAAGCCACCTTTTATATGGCTCCATTTCACAAGAAATAGCATGAGGGTGGTCTGACTTATTTACTGTATGTATGTTTGACAGTAAGCTCCAACCAAAAGTAAGATTTTAGTAGGCTAGGCACTGTGCTAACAATATTTCAGTTACTTTTCTGTGGGTGCTGATAGGAGAAGCTAATTGAGAGACAGGAAATATCACTGCTTGATTTTGTGGGTGAAGAACTGGACCATAGATAACATTCTGCCTAAAGTCAGACAGAAGACCAAAACAGGTCTCACAAAGCCAGGCCTTCTTTAGTACCTTCAAAATTACATTGGTCCTCTTAAGACTATCACTTGTATCTTACTTTAACAAACATGAAAGAGATCTGTCTGCCTATGATTACAAGGAAAACACGGAAGCAAATGAGGGTATTAATTAGCACAAGGAAGTCAGTTTTGTTAAAAGTGATAAAATAATCCTACTGCACTTTGAAAACTACAGGATGATTGGATGAAACTGGACAGTCTTGAAAGTTGCTGATACCTTGATCTCTATGCAGAGTATCAAAGGTCCTGTACCAAGGTTGTTTATGGTGAAGGCTAGGAGTTTACTTCAGGGATTTCCAGAGATGCTTTGTATATTAGCAAGACTGTTATTCACAGAATCATAGCATAGTTTGGATTGGAAGGGACATTTAAAGGTCATCTAGTCTAAACCCTGTGCAGTCAGCAGGGACATCTTCAATTAAATCAGGTTGCTCAGAGCCCCATTCAGCCTCACCTTGGATGTTTCCATAATTTTTACCTATCCCTCCTCCACAAGAAAAAAAATAAAAACAACAACCAGATGAGAGATTAGTTTCAAGGAAACTGAAATACTGATGAAGAAGCCTTAAGATGACTATGTACTGTTAGCTTACAGAAAGTTCATTTATTTTATAGGCTTTGGAGATGATGGAAATGGAACTACTTACCAGACAGTCAACTTTCATCCACTAGTAAGATGGAAAATAAATGTGAACATTTTTTGGCTAGATAACACAATTCAGCTCATAAATAAAAGTCCACAGCAATCTTTGCATTTAGGAGCTAGGCCATAAATATAGCTTATCTTCAAATATTTTCAACTTGCTAAAGTTACTTGAAAGCTTATCCTTATAGAGTCCATTTAAAAAGAAAAGAAATAAAATTTATCTAAGATATGTGTCCCCAAATACCTTTCATAGCATTAATTTATATTGACCTTTCTAACACACTGTCTTCCCACACTGTTCCAATGTAGTTAGCCGAGGAACACCTTGCTATGTATCAAGTCCCCTCAAACTTCTGAAGAATTACTTTTTTAAGTCAAATCAAAAAATCAGAGCAAAAAAATCGAAATCAAAATCCCTACTTTTAAGAAAAAAAAGTTTGAGAATTGAAGATACCAGTAATGTAATTGGAAGGATTTTAAAATACAGTTTCTAAGTTGGCAGTGACCTATTTGTGATAAATATTTGATTTATAAAGGAAATGGTATGCAGACTGTTGAAATACTGCTTTTATGTGAATAAAAAAATGCATATCAAAACTGATACTCTTGTGAAGGAACATGCCTTTTTTTTTTTTTTTGAAAAGTATATTCCTCATGGCTCTCCATATTATGCTGTAGGTCTCAGTTCTGTGATGAGTTACATATATTATGCCTAAATTTAAGCATTTTGGAAAGATCAGTGGTCTGAAGCAAGACTCCTGTAGCATAAAATTAACTGTATACATAAATCTTTGAAGACTGGGGACTTTCTTGGTATTAGATGAGAACTGTGGTTCAACTGCTATTTTATCTTTTAATGATAAGATCCTGTGGCACTTTTGCAACAATAACAGAGGTCCTCTGAAAATGTTTTTAAGTAATGGAATTACATTATGTGCTTTAGTGGTTAATATTTTCCTCATGGTTCCAGATTAATAAGTTATACTTCATTTTTCTTCCCTTCCAAACATTATTCTGTAGTGTTGCTAGCACTGATTAAAGAGATAGACTCGTATCTAAGTGAAATCCTATAATTTTGACTTTTTACCTGTATCTTGGTATACATACATATATATACATCTATATATGTATCTTAACTCTAATATATTAATTGTAGGGTTACCTGAAATATTATTACTAGTGCTTCCCATGTAAATATAACATTTTATTGTGGGGACATTACTGTATTTCAGGGAATGTTTCTTCTCTCTCATTCTCTGAAATCAGTGTGAGCATTGCCATCAATTTTAATTATACCAGTATTTTGCCCTAAGTTTTATAGAAAGAGTTGGCAGCAATAACTATAGTTAAGGTTGCCTAACACTTTCCGCTGTATAGATTCTTTACTTAAAAAGAGGGATAGAAATTGTACATAAGAGTACAATAAAACAAGTCAAGATTAGCAAAGTTAATTTTATCTCTGCTACTTGAAAAACCAGAAGGATTTACAAGGGACTCAGACTATATATTTTTAATTGCAATGTAACTGATGTAATTTTAAATAATTATTGTTATGTAGTTCAAAAAAATACAATAAAGATGGCAAAGACATTACTTCACAGCATAACTAAAGAAACAATTATAGAATTATCAGTATTTTAACCTGCAAAATATTTTTTAAATATATGTTTTCTGGAAATGTTGAAGTAGAATATGCATCGTATACCTTCTGTCTTGTTTATTTTTCCAGACCGCTGTCTAAAGATACTATTAATAACACTTTGTAGTACTGCTGTGATTTATTAATGAAAGTCGTCTTAAATTGTAATATCTTTAATACTGCTGAAGGTGGTGAAGTGTATATAATTATTTCTTTGAAAAAGAAAGGAATTATAAAACTCTAAATTACTGTTTTCTGTTAACGTGTTACATTATTTTAAGTAGTGTTTACTTCTTTTGCTCAGAATACTATTTATGATCTTTGATTGCACCTATTTTTGTATAAGTGGGAGAAGGCATGATTATTTTCCAAATATGTGTGTTTAGTTGTTTAGTAACTAAAACTATTTTAGGGTCTGATCTAAGCTAATAGCATGAGTGTGTGGTAGACACATACCTTCACTATAAAAGGTTCTGTGATCCTTTCATAAAAAAGTTGAAAGTCCTAATACAAAGTTCATTGTGGTCAGCAGAGGCTGTTTCCATTGATGTCTGCATTTGGCTCTTACAGAGTAGAAAAATAGCTAAACTATTTGTGTAAATATTGTGGGCAGTCTTGGTATATTTGCTAGTGAGGGGTTCCTTTGTAGCTACATAAAAAGGGACTGTTGGAGCCATTCACAAAGGCATAGTAATAATGGCTCTAATAAAAATCCCCGAAGAAACTGTGGACAAAGCTGCTCTTTGGGGAATGGTTCCCATTTGGCACCATTCAGGCAGCAGCTGTTGACCAAGTACACCCAGAGAGGAATTCCAGTTCATTAGAGGACCCTCTTCTAGGAAAGTGAAGGGTCTTGAGGGAACTTGTGGGCATTTGTAATCTGCAGTATCTGAATTGCATGTGTCCAAAGAGACATAAGCTATACCAAGAGCAAAAAGTCAAGATAAACAGACTAGCTTGTGTTCATAAGGCTTAGGGAGTCTCCTGTTCACATGGCATTCACAGTGTTTATAGGTCTTGTGTTCCTGCAGCTTAGGTATAGCCTCTCTGCATCTGGTCTGTAAGGGAGAGATTGAGTTGGAGCAGCCTAGAGCACAGCCAGGACACCTGTATGATGCTGGTTCTGGTTCTTAACCTCTCTCTTTTATGTAGCATAAAAGATGTACCCCTACAGTATTAATTAGGATCCACAACAAATCAGCTGTAACTTAATTTCTGAGGAAAGGGGACTGGTGAGACTACACCATATGTAACAGAGGTTTGGGTGGAATGGCAAGGGTATGTAAGACATGGCTAAGATTCATCCATCTAAAAATAAATGCCTACATATGGGTATCTGCACCTGAATTAATCACCTTACACTCTTGTTAACAGGGAGAAGTATGCCTTTCTGCATCATGATTCATCTCATCCTAAGATAAATGTTTAAAGTGGCTCAGATGAATCTCAACCAAATAAATACCCATTTCAGATTTTTTGGGATTTAAGGGGAACTAAGATTATTTTGCTTTAGCTGTGAATACCTACACTGTAAGCTGTTTTTATTTAGCAATTGTTTATATAGCAAGAGAAAATGAACTCTTGCAGATCTGGATATCAGATTTGCTGAGCACATATGCTGTCAGAGTTGTCAACAGAGGAGATAGTCAGACACAGTTTGATTATGGGGTGCCATTCCGATGACAGGTGGAAGCATGGATGTCTTACTTCAAGGTGCAGGTGAGGGAAGAATGTCTTACTGCTGCTGCATGGGAGAAGTTGTGATAACATCCCTACCTAAGTACTAACTTGTTACTAGGCTTGTCAACATCTGTATTTGGGAACACTGAAATTTACATCTGTGTCTTGACTTGCATGAAAAATAGCATATTCTTTGTCAGTTCAGACATCACTCCTATCATCTGCTGCAGAGGGAGTGTGGAGAGAGATCACAAAGGTAGATGATCCAGTGTTCCAGAGGTGACCTGCCTGCTTGCCCGTGGTAGTTGAAGGCACTTAAGAGTGCTAGGCTTACCATGCTAGGCTGCCCCTAAGCCTATTTGTGTGGGTTCTGTGAGTAGGGAGAGGGTGACTGGTGAAAGAAAGCTGTTTATTGTTCTCCACAGCAGCAAGAGAGACTGCCATTTGACTCAGAGGACCTGAGGTCAGTCTGGAGCCTCCCATTCCATAAGCTTTGAGAAGCTCTGGAAGGCTGTGGCACCAGTGGAGAACTGAGAACTAGCAGAACCTATAGGTAACTTACTGGCAACCAGGGACTGTCCATGGTGTGATCTTACCCCAAATCTACCCAAGACAGCTGTCTGTTATACCTGATAACATCACAACAACTGTAATAGTCCACTGCTCTTACCAGACCTGGATGGAAGAAGTGGAAAGCAAGTTTGAGGAACAAGTATTGCATTATTATACTGAATAAATTGTAGGTTAGCAGTTACAGACTAAGTAGGATCTAAATTACTTAGTGCCCATGCAGTCTGTGTCTGTTCTCTTTTTTGTCTACTCTGCTCCTTAATCTCTTTTGATGTAATCTCTATTTTATTGGAAGTCATTTTGTATGCATTCAGCAACTAAGTTTACTTGCTGATCACCAGAAACTCAACTACCATTTGAGAGGTACCAGAGTCCCTGCAGGGAGAGCAACAGGGGACTTCACTGCTCTGAAGGGTTAGGGTAGTTCATCAAGAAGTAGGTATTACAGCATCTGTGGAGGGTCACTAGAGGTTGATTGCCTTCTTTTGGTACCATGAAATACAGTAGGCTGAAGTGACTTCTATGAAGCCTTAAAGCAAGGGAGTAACAGAGCTGGTAATAATGCCTGAAGGCAAAAGCTATTTGTAACATATTTTATGCAAATATTGCATTATTTGGATGGTTTCCAGTTGCTTTTTGCAAATTATAAACAAATAAACAAATATTTTTTTCTGCATTACTGAACTTCTGGGGTCCACATTTGTTTTTAAAGCCATTAATGTCTGTGACTGCCTTATGCTACTACTTACCCACTGGTTTACATCCACCTTAGATGTAATTTTTAAATTTTCCTAGCTATAAATCCACTGATTCTAGTTTGTTATAACTTAAATTCTGGAGACACAGGACAGACTATGGTCCAATAAAAGCAAGTAACAAGATGATGTAAGAAAGGAATGGCTAAAGCATGATGGGAATGTCTACTTTATGCTTAATTAGTTCATCTTACTCTAGTTTCTCTGTGTCTTGACACAAGTTGAAAGTCCCTTATATTTCTTGAGACTCTGAGACAATCTCAAATATTTTAGTCAGCTCAAAGTCACTGGCAAAATTACTCTGAATTTATCCTTTGTACTTCTATGTACACTTGATAGCCTAAGACTTAACCCACTTTGTCATCTTTGTCCCCTAGCCTTAGAAATAGCTTAGCCAGAATAAATAGTCAATGTCCTGCAGAAGTGGTTTTCATTTCCACAAAGTTATTCTCTCCTTTCTGAAAAAAAAAAAAAAGCCATCTTTAGTCATGACCTGAGTCATGTATTGAGCCCAAACTAGGAAAACCCCAATTCATTACACAGTATCACTAAAAAAAATTACTAGGTTGCAATTGCCTCTTAAGGATTATGATAAACATTTTACTAGTATTTCCTTTGGTAACAACTTTTTTCAAAGCTGTAAACTTGTTCATTAGCCAGCATACGACATGTCTGGCTAACTTGGATGCCCAAATGTATTAAATATTAGAGATATCATGCAGTCAAGCTAAAGTTTCTTGACACTTGTCAAAGTTACTGCTGTCTGGATACTTAACAAAGTAATTTTTAAGAAAGAGAAGATACTTAGATAAGATAGGTACATTCACATGTCCTGCATCTGCCTTCTGGTGTAATTCAGAAACTAGCCCAAGTAAGCACTGACTTGTTTCCAGGTATTTCAGGTATCTTTGAAAACTCATGGAGGTCAGGGGAGACAGTAGAGGACTGGAAAAGGAAAACATAATAGCTTTTAGAAAAAGGCATAAAAGAGAACATGAGGTAGTCAGCCTAATTAACTTCAACCCCTGGATTCTGGAACAAATTATTAAATAAGCCATTTTTAAATGCCTAGAACATGGTAAGGTGATAAAAGCTTGCTGACATACCTCTGTCAAGAATGTATGTCAAACCAAATGAATTTTCTTCTTCACTATTTTGCCTAGTGTCCTAGTTTCAGCTGAAACAGCTGATTTTCTTCCTAGTAGCTGGTACAGGGCTGTGTTTTGGATTTAGCGTGAGAATAATGCTGCTGACACACTGATGTTTCAATTGTTGCTAAGCTGCATTTATCCCAAGTTAAGGGCTTTTCAGTTTCCCATGCTCGGCCAGTAAGCAGGTGCACAAGAAGCTGGGAGGCAGCATGGCCAGGACAGCTGACCCGGACTAGCCCAAGGGATATTCCATACCATAGAATGTCATGCTTAGTATATAAACTGCAGGGAGTTGGCCAGGGGGAAAATCACTGGTCAGGCATCAGTCGGTGGGTGGTGAGCTATTGCATCGTGTATCACTTGTCCTTTTTGTTGAGTTTTATTTCTCTCTCTGTTATATTCCTTTTCATTGCTACTATAATTATCATCATTATTGCTATTATTATATTTTATTATTGTTGTTATTATTATAGTTTAGTTTAGTTATGAAACTGTTCTTATCTCAACCCATGAGTTTTACATTTTTTTCCTGATTCTCCTCCCCATCCCTCTGCAAGGGGTAGGACTGAGCAAGTGGCTGCTTGGTGCTTAGTTGCTGGCTAGGGTCAATGACAGCTAGTAGATACAGATGAAGCAGGAAAAATAACTTACATCAATTTTAGTAAGGCTTCTGGCTTTGTTCCCTTTTGTTTTTCATAAGCAACTAAAGAAGTCTGACCCAGATGAAATCACTAGAAGGTAAGGATGGATGAGGGCAACTGATCAAAAACAACTGCATTGGAAAAGTGGTTATTGGTGGTTTACAGTCAATTTGAGATGGCATTTCATGTAGGCTTTAGAAATTTTGGGACAGTTCTCTTCAATGTGCTAGGATGAGTGACTAGATTATATGCTTATAAATTTCAAAATTTATGTCAAGCTGGAAGAAATTGGAAAACACTGAAAAAATTAATCAGAGTAGTAAAATGATCCTCCCAGGTTGCAGACATGGCTTAAAATCAATAAGTGCAATAAATACAGGTTCTTATGCTGATGAAGGAGGAATCAATTGCACAAAAGCAAGACAAACAAAAAGCCCACAAAATAGATGGGACACCAAGACTGCAAAGGTGACTGCATAGGTGTGAAGAAACTTGCAAGCTAAATGAGATCCATAAATGTGATCATGTGACCAAAAACCAGTTCTCAGGTACAATATGTAGTCAGTGACACAGAAAGATTTAATACTCCACTACAAATGATGGAACAGCTCACATTCACATGTATCACAGTATCACAGGGTGTCAGGGTTTGGAACGGACCTTGGAGATCTTCGAGTCCAACCCCCCTGCCAGAGCAGGATCATACAATCTAGCACAGGTCACACAGGAACCCATCCAGGTGGGGTTTGAAAATCTCCAGA
>JANIJG010011979.1:42625-134284 GCA_024611175.1 Megaceryle torquata | reverse complement strand
ATAGTGAACCTTCTTAGTTGATTGGGTTTTTTTTTCTCTCCTTGATAAGAAATGTGTGTGTTAATTTGAAATCAATACTAATACTTGACACAGTGGTGGAGAGTGTGATTAATAGGCAGGGCAAAGCCCATGAATCAGGTGCTGAAGTCCTATTCTTGTCTCGCCATTGACCTGCTGTGTGTTGTTTAGGTGAGTTATACCCTCTCTCCATCTTGGTTTTCCTCACTGCAAAATGGATACTCTCTGCATTGCTCTAATGCTTTACCTGTAGCATATTTTAGAGCTACTGGTGCGACTTCCTGCACTTGAGCTTTTCCAGCATGATGCTGGGTACCTGGCTAGAGAGCAGAAGGGCTGAGACTGGCTGGTGGTGAGGATGCATTTGTGACAAGTCGGGCGCAGTGATCTCAGCTTGGAAGCTTAGAGCTGCAGATGCCTCAACCCTGACTACTCTGTGAGCAGGGAGAACCTCCCAACAGTAGGCTCTGTTTCCCCTTGCACCCTGTGGTGGCATGTGCCCACGTGTTGAAAGGGCATGTAGCCTATTCACAGCAGATTTGTATTAGTCTGGCTGCACACATTTTCCATATGGTCCTGCTTCCACCATGCAGTGTGGGAATGATCAGCCCAAATGGCTGGAGAGCGAGGAATTGATTTATAGTCAGCAACATTCTCAACAGAGGTTTGGGTTTTGGGGCAACGATGTAGGGAAGACAGTGCTCCCTGAGGATGGGGAGCAAGGAGCGAGTCTCACTTGAGGAAAGGACAGAAAAGTGACAAATAGATGAGTTCCTGTGGCTTGTGTGTGGAAATGTTTGTGCCTGACACTGGCCACTTGAGCAACATCAGGGCCAATTTTCACTACAGCTCATTAACTCTGGGTGTTTCCACGTGAAGATTGGGATGGAGTTGTTCATAGCTAAAGCTGGTAAGGAACTGGTAATCTGTCTGTTCTGGAGAAGTCCTAATGTGTCCTCTCTGTTCCATTTCATACCACAGTGGGAGTCTGGATTTTTTAGTGGGTGGAAAAAAATAAGGGGAAATTTCCATTGGGAAAAGATAACCGTACACATGATGTTGAAAGGCCATAGCATATTAAATATGTGTGTGTGTGTGCACCATTACTGAATAAAATTATTTGAAGTCAGAATTTATGCAATATCTAAATATATGGCAAAAGTTTAAATGGATTGAAATAAAGTGGTTTTACCTTATTGAACTGAAGTGTGCCAATTTCCCATTAAATGGGAAAGCTGAAGCAATTCATTTTGTCTTCACTCACTGAAAATGTTATCAAAGTTGATATTCTTACAACCTATTTTGATTTTAATGAAAACTATTTTTTTCCCTGGTGGAAAATTGTCCTTTTACAACCTCTTTCAGACAGCTCGAGTCATAATCTGAAACATTCAATTACTGACCTGACATTTGCCAGATCAGAAGACAAATTGGGGTTTTCCTTTCTTTTCAGTTTAAATGAAATTGCCTTTTTTTGTTTGTTTTCTGGATTATATATATGTTTTTGTTTTAATAATTTTATATCTAATTTGGGATCGACAAAATTTAAGATATAGAAGTCTAGTATCTTTGAGCATCGTCATGAAAACTAGCTTCGATCTGATAGTTTTTGAAGACTGAAAGTTATGCTGTTATGCTTTTATCAAGTTTGTTTTCATCATCTGTGAGACAGGGAAGTTGAACTGTGGTTGTGCAGGGTCTCACTTAAAGACTCTCTCTCATAGGCCCACAGGAGTTTTGTTATCAAAATGGATGCAAGATGGATTTGGCAAGACACTTAAACATGTGCTTAATTTTTAAACATCAAGTGTATTTCCACTGACTTTACTGCTTTTAGTGGAATTACTAGGATGTATTAAATCAGCCTGGGCATCAGTGTCTGGCCGAGTGGTCCAGCTCCTCGTGGGTGCTCTGCTGGCCATGCATGCGGTAGCAGAGGTGAAGCAGGACTCACAGCTGAGTCACAAAGCAGGAAATTTTTTAGGTGAGCTGAAAGGCACAGCGAACACTGAAGAATATCTGCCAAATAGCCTTTCACTTGCAAAGCTTGCATATTCCAGAGAATGTGAGAATTTCATACACAAGACACAAAACTGAGGTGGAAAACAGATAACCAACTTGTTGGCATTGCCTCAGACAAAATTTGTGGGTTGCTGGACCAGATGCTTTGAGAATCTAATACTCACTCTGGTGACAGTCCTTTCTGACTTGAAGCAGAATGGGATTAATCCATAAATGAAAACTTTTCTTCTCAGAAATGGCTTATTTCTGTCTCCTTAGGGGTTGCTTTTATTTTAAATTATTTAATTTTATTTTGTTTTGACTCAGTCACCCCTTTGTTGAGGGACCAGCTCATCATAACCCCTCCATAGGCCATCATAACCAACCATGGGGTGATGATGATGGTGCTGGACTATACTGTTAATGGGGGGAGGCAGGTAAGGTGGAAAACACAGCAAACATTGGAGGACCTTCCCTATATTTGCCTTGAAGATTTGTGGCCGTTTCTTGGGGAGCTGTTTCATACCCCTAGACCCTGTTGTTCATGGTCCCTGTACTTTCTTAACCCCAATCCCAGCTCCCATGCTGTTATCACAGCCCCACATTCCACTGCCTCAACCTGTCCTTCCTGGGGCTGCCCTCAGCCCCTCTGCAGCCTGATCTAGGTCTGACCCAGCCTGGCCTGGCCTTAGCTCTCCCCCTTGCAAGGGAGCTCTCTCACACAGGAACTCCCAGCACCTTGGAGGTCCTCATTGCTGACTCAAGGCCTGCTGTGGCCTCAGTGACTTTGTGTTACATGCATATGCCTGCGTGCACTCCTGTTTGTGGTGGAGCCCATCAGCCTCTGGGTGGGTGGATGCATTGTGTTCCTGTTACCTTGCTGCCTTGTCATTTCTGGAAGATGCAGCAGCACCAACAGTGTCTGGGTTTCACGTGTCCACCTGAGGTTCCTGGAGACCTCCCAGAGGATGTCAGTGCTGTCTGCAGGAAGGGAGCAACACAATGGTGTGTCCCTGCAGCTTCATGCATACTGTGCCTAATAGGGCAAGCACTGTCCATATTCTGTCCATCACGCTTGGCTCTTCCTCTTTTTTTGTGGAGTATAGACACAACTTTTGGTGCTTTGGGTAAAAGTAGTTGAACTGTACATTGGGACTATCTGCACTGGAGTTAGACCTAAAGATGATTGTGTCAGGGTAGGAGAAAGCCTCTCAGGCGTGAGTTTGCAGTCTTCGTTTCAACAGCAATGAAAAAATGCTCAACAGCATTTTTCCTGTAATAGAGGCAGGAGGTGCAAGGATATGTAGATATCTCTCAATGCATTCTGTGTTAAAAGTCACTGATGAGCCGGTTCTCCTTCCCTCACCCCCACCTCTTTTCCCATGCAGCTGCACCCTGTGCTCCTGCCTCTCCCCACCACACACAAGTCATGTATTCCGGCCTGCCCACCCATTCATCCTGCCTTCCCCTGAGCCAGCTCCTCTTACTGGGCTTTAATCTTGTTCCTTATGGGCTCTGTCCTTCCCACTCAATATAACATTGAACATATTTAAACCTCGAGTTGTTTTCCCTTATTAAGCAGTTTATCACTATGTTGTCCTTTTATTTCTTTTTTTTTTTTTTTTTTTTTTAGCCAGGAGAGAAGGAAGAAATTTATTCTTTTGACCATAAATCATTTACAAAGCTGCTGGGCCGTTAATGTATTTTTTATGGCTCGGCAAACAGAAAATAGGAGTGAGTGTCTTACTAGAGCTTTGCCAACCTGTTTTAATTTCAGCTTCCTAACCCTGACTCTCCGTTTCCCAGTCTTGGGAACAGAAACATTTCTCTTGTAGAGGCACCAGTGAATGCCTTTTCCCAAAGGAGGCAACTTTGCTGTGTCAGCAATGCCATTTGCTGTTGCCAGCATTTGGCACAGATCTGCAGCGTGACACATCTCTGCTGATTGGGCTGTGCTGGGAGAATACTAGCAAAGAAATGGGATGGATGAGAGGCAACTCAAGGCTACTTTTGCTTTTAGATCTTGGAAACAGCTCTAGACTCCTGCTCTGGGGTAAATAAGTTGCATACAGATCTCATCTCATTCTATGGAGCCTCATCCGGTACTCTGCATGTTGTAGGCTCAGCTGGCCTCAGGTGTGGTTACAGATACCCATGGGGATGCTTGAGGATGCTCTCAGAGTCTGTGACTGGTCATGGTGGTGCTTCCTAAATGTTATGAGCTGGCTCCTGCTAGGTTTTTCAACCTCCTTCAGGAAAATGAAGTCAAACTATGCCAACCTTTTTTGTACCTTTTCCCTCTTTTAGGAAACATAGATGCAAATCTTTGCTATAAAAGGTGCATTTTCCTTTCTGATGTGCTTTGACAAGCAGGGAAATAATTAAGAGGAGGGATGTGGGAAGTTTATTCTGGCATCTGAACTAAATGAATGGGAAAGTCTGCAGCACTGTGCTGTTGTTGCAGCAGGCTTTTTGCAAAATCAACATGAGCTTCTCATCTTAAATGTGCTTGCATGAACATTCAATATGCTTTCATTCCCAAGTCTCTTCAGCTAAACTAACTGGCCATGGTCATTTAAAATGTTCCCTCTCCTAGAAATTCATTACTGTTGGATGATGCCTCCACTGTAGTAGTGAGTAGAACAGGATGGCACATCTGCAGCTTTCCCCTTTCACAGCAAAGTAAGTTAGCCTGTCCTTATACCTCCCTCAGCAGGTTATGCTAATTAATACCTGGCTGTAAGATGGAGGCACAGCTTCCTTTCTACTTTTGCTGTGTTTGGGGCAATAATCTAATGCTGTACGACAAGGCAAACGACAAGGGATGTCATCTTAAGCTACTGCAGTATAATTCCCCAGAACTGATCTATCACAGGACTAGGGGTGAAGGAGAAGGGATTCTGTTTGCCAGTCTCACCCCTGTAGAAGACAGAGAAAAGGGAGATACCTTTCTGTGCCCAGCTAAACTTTCATTTTCCAACTTGCCTGTGATTTGGGCAATGATGCTTCAAGCACTTTTGGAGGATCTTAGAAGGGAACAAAATGATTGTCACTCTGTTGCAAGGATACACCACCCTCTTTGTACCTCATTGTGGCCTTCAGTCATCCCCTGTAGATGGATTGCATGCTTCTGATTTGTCCACCTGGGTCCTGGGGAGGATGAGTCATTGATGACTGATGTTGGGCACAGCCAGGAGTGGGCAAATTTGACAAAAAATGGTCCCACAGAGTGGGCTGAATTAGGCTTACCTATCCCTCCCCTCTTTCAATTCAAGGGAGCAATGACTGAGCACTTGAGTTCCTGATCCCCTCTGGGTCCCCTCTGGTCTTTGCTCATCTTGTAAAGCAAAAAAATCCCCAACCTCAGTAGTGCAGCTGCTCCTTGAATCCTCTGCAAAATGCTGAGGATTCAAGGACTGCCAGCTCAGATAGCAGCAGTCTCTGTTTCCAGCCAATGCCGCATGCATCGGAGGGAAGTGTTAAACTTCCCGTAATGTACCTAATTGTGCAACACTATACATGAAGAGGGGATTAACTCATGCCCCAGAGCACAGTGATTGATTAGTTTTATCCTAGCTAATGTCATTGTAGATGCTATTTTTGTTCCAGTCAATGTCCCTTCCCATTTTTACAGTCTTGCTATAATACACTGCATTTGGTTGGTTGGTTGGTTGGTTTTTTATTTCTAGCTTGCATGCATACTGCATCTGAGGCAGCAGAGGTGTAAGGTAACTATCCCAGATAGAAGGAGCTGTGAAGAAGGTGGCTCTCCTGGCAGTTCCAGCCAGGCTGGATAGTGACACAAAAGCCAGTACTGGGAGCACCGTAGGAGTCCAGAATTGGAAAGGACCATTTGAATCATTGGGCCCCCAACCCTGCTATCATCAGGGCATCTGCAAACTACATTTGGGTTTTTATTTCCACTTTGTACATGTTAGCAAGCTGCTCTAGCACTATGCTCTTCTCACAGTTCAAGAACCTCTTTTGCATTTCAAGACTGTGACTAATTAAGCATTAAGATCTGTCAGAAGAGCACTGTTCAGGTTACACAGAGAGCTGAACAAAATGTGATCCCTGCTGCATGGAGAGCATAGTCCCTCTTGATTTCCTTGGCAGGTTTGAATACTCAGAAGTTCAGCAAATCCAACCCTTGAGGTCTAAACCTGAGCAAATGAGGATCTCACACTAACAGGCAAGGTATCTGAGGATACCTGAAGCTGACTGACTTGCTCAGCAGGACTCAGGGAGTCTGTGCCAGAAATGGGGAAAGAGTCAAAATTCCTCAGTGTGTTATGAGAGCCCCTTTTCTACCCCTGCAAAAGCTAGCCCAGCTCCTTTGACAAGGGTATGGGAGGGACCTGACACTGTTCTTGAAGTACTTATAACTGAAAGCTTTCCTGCCTTTTCTTTGGTCTTAAAGTCCAGTTTTCATCCCCCCTATGGCTGCAGGTTGTGGAGGTCAGGGGCAGGGAGATGTGCTCCATATCATCTCAATCAGACAGTTGTTTGATATCTTCCTCCTAGCTGGCCTGCAGAGAAGGACCTACCTCTGCAAGGGAGGATGGCAGGGGTGGTATTGACCCCTGTTCATCAGGCCAACAACTAAGGACTGAGCAGAGTAGGTCAGCAGGAAGTTTCACTGTTATCTTTTTGTCTAGTTCAGATGAGGTTATAAATGGTAAGGGAGAATGGTTGGTGTGATCAACAGAAATTTACAGGTAGTCATTGTCCCTGATCAGCTGGTGTAGTTCCTGGCAAGAAATGCTGCAGGGCTTGAGTTCAGGACCCTGCCATTGTGTTTTCTCCCTGGATTAGTGTCTGCTAGCCCACTTATTCTACAGGGTGGGCAGCAATCATGAGATTGGTCTTACTGTGATAAAATGGATCTATTTACTTGGGAGACTCCATGCTGAAAGGATAACTGGATAGCACCAGTTGTGTCTGGTGATTTCTCCACCATAAAGCTGCTTAGAAGTTAACTTGGATTTTGACCTGAATTTAACACAGAGAGTAACACTGTGTACACCTCAGAGGAAAAGTTAGCATTTGTCTAGGTTTAATACCTGTGTTATGGAGATCTTGCTCTAAAACCATGCTAGATGTGATAGTTTTTCTGCTGTTTGTTCCAGTCTGTCCTGCAGAACCAGCAAAAATAGGAAGGAAAGAGTTGGAAATTATTTCGCCTTATATGCTGTCAAGTTACTGTCTCATGGTTAGATCTGTGAGCCACAAAGAGCCAGTGTGAGCCTTGTTTTGGGGTATTGCCCCCGTTCAAGCAAAGGGAATGGATTTACTCCCAGTAAATTCTTAGTCTGGCATCAGACATTCAAAGTTCATTGCAGCTATTTCAGAGAACAAAATGGCTGAACTCTGTAAAGTGGCAACTTCTCTTTTTAGTTCTGAGCTATGTACTTGCCCATCATTGTGATGGAGATCATGCAGAAAGAGCTGGGCAAGGCAAACAGAAGGGACAAGGTTGGCAAGTGTGACTTGCATGTCTGGGTTGCAGAGGGAAGGACAGGGGCCCAGAGGCACCACTGGTGAGAGCTCTGGGAATTGCAAGAAAGCAGGGGTGGCTGAGTACTGGACTGGACTGCTAAGCTGTGCTGCACAGCGCAGACATTGTCTGGGCTTTTAAAGACTTCTTCTGGGAATGGCTTAAGCAGCGCTGATTGGGTCTTGAGGAGAAGCCATGCCAGAATGTCTCTATCCCTCTTTTCTGACAGAAGCATGACATTTTCTTGAGTGTCCTCAGTATGCCCCACGGGCTATCTGGCAAGGCTCCCAGTAGCACCTGTATAACGTGCTCACAAACTGGGGCACAAGCAATCACTATGCAGATGTCTCTGGACCAAAGTTTGCCTTCTCCCTGCTGTGACCTGACTGAAGGGCTATAGTGTGCTGGAGCCCTCCCTTCCTCTCACTGTTGCTCCCAACTCCCAGTATAATTTTTCCAAGAAGGTCTCTGCTAAGCATGCACTCCAGGAAAGTTTGTGTTAGGGCACATTGGCCCTGGGGTGCAGGCTACTATGACAGTGTGCTTCTGTCTCAGATGCCTTCCCTGCAGAATGACTTTGGAGGCTGGAAATAAATGATCCTACCTGTGCATTAACTGAGATCTGTTCTCCATTGGAGTGCTTGGTGATGCTGGTTCCACACGCAGGGTGGAGTCTATTGCAAGCTGCCTCCTAACCCTAGGCTAGGTAAATACTGCTTTTGTTTAGACAGATTCTGAACTAGCAAATGTAGCATATTTAGAATGAGAGAAGGGTGCTCAGTGCCTGAGAATGGTGACAATTGCCTGGTGAGAATGGGCAAGGCCAGTATTCAGACAACTTGTTGAGCAGCCTGTTTGGATCATTACATATCAAACTGGATAACTTTAATGCTATTGGTGCTTGCAATGGCAAGTCAGACTCCTTCAAGGGCTTTTGAATGATTGCTGCACTAGAAGGTCCTGTGGAAGAAGTACTCCATGCATCTGTTACTGCCTCTTCCAGCTGTGAGTCACTCCTTCCTGTGCTGTAAGTTTTGCTACTGCTCAGTGTGTTGGGTCAGCAATGTACCTCAGCTTGTTTTGGGGTGGGAGACATTTCTCTTCTTTAGCACAGAAGGAAGCTTTGGTCCCAGACTCAGAGATGTGAGGCAGGCCAAAGGCACAGAGACTCGTGTTTCCTTTCATCTCAGGAGAAAGACTGCTCTGCAGTTTCTCTCTTCATTGCCTGCAGTTGCCAGATTGAACATTGTGTTCTTACCCTGTTCTCAAAACTTTGGAGTGACCTCATCTTTGCCTCTCTAACGAGGGACCCAAAATGTCATACTGCCAAAGGCATCTTCTCCGGCACATGGCAACAGGATTGTTAATTGCACTGGGGTGGGGGATGCATTCCCTAGGCTTTGAATACAAGTTGATACAGCTTGAAGCTTTATTCTCACTTTACCCCAACCACACACATTTCTGCATATTTTCCCTTGAGGTCTGGGGATGCAGAATGAACACAGATGAGGCTTTTTTTCATCCCTTTCACACCTCCATCCCTCCTTTCTCCCCTGGCCATTAGCTTCCCTGGCTTGCCAGCACTGCAGAGCAAACCCATACCCTGGCTTCTGCATATGCAAAGTCATGCTACCCCAGCCTCCCATGCCGTTGAGTATCAGAAGGCTGCTGCTAGCAGGTGCCAAATGCTACTGACTTGCCAATGGTTCTTGGGGGTACCTGCAAAGTAGAGAGAATCCTCTAGATGGTGAAGCACAACACAATCTTGACTTTCATGGTATGAATGACCCTCCAAAGAAAATTCAATTTTTCTGTGGTCTTGGGAGATCAACACTCCTAAATGAAATACAGTGGAGGAAGATCCTCTCTGTGCACTATATTGCAGCCCAGACAGTGATACCAAGATATCTTGCTGGGCATGGTTATCTCTGAAATGGGGATAATCCAACAGTGATCACAGTGCTTCCTGAAGGCATAGCTTCTGAGGCCCTTGTGGTTTGTGACCATCTTTCTTCTTGGTGAGATGAACTGGTGATCGTGCATCAACTGTTCATGTTATAATCTGTCATACTGATGTGAAGTGATGGTGGTGGAAGTCCTCATTTCACTCACGGGGCTGTCAGTGAAGATAATTTTCTGGTCTTGCTGGTGATCTCTGGCAGAGAGGTGTGGCAGTGAGCAGAAGCTAGAAGCATTTTCTGCTAACTTAGTATGAGTCAAAGTGCTAAGATGTGCCTGTGTTTTTCAGCTTCACTGCATCTGGTTTATTCTGAAGCCTCTCAGAGCTTGCAAGCCATGTAAGGCAGATAACAAATATGTGGCATCATCTTCATCCTCCTCATACCCAGCAGGGAGGCAAATGCTAGTTGCAGGACTGGGCCCTGTGTGCTTGTCTCATGCTGTGTGAACTATGTACCTAAACTGCTTCATGGATGCAGAGGAGGGAGCTGAGTGTTCTATTTGGAAAAGCAGAAGTGAGCCATCAAAAATGAAATCAGAGTCATCTGTTACCAGAAAAATTACTTGGTCCTGTAAATATAAATAAACTCTAAAAGAGCCTCTATAGCCAAAAGATTGTTTCACTGGCTGGTTCCCTGGTAGGGGACCAAAAAAAAAAAACCAACAAACCCAACAACCCAGCATCCATTCTAATTAGTGATGGGAATTTGCTGCATTGGGATCAAAGAAGAAAGCTGTTTGCTGAATCAAGCTAAGATCAAAGTATCCTACGTACAGGAAGGGCCCATTCCTCTTTCTGCTGACAGTGGTGTACCCTGCTCTTCCTCCAGGCATGCTGCTTACAGGGATGCTTAATTAATAAGGAGGAGACTGCACTTACATACAAGAGAGGGTGTAATGGCCACTGTAATCTAATTCTAAGAGACATTTGTTGATTGATTCTTGTTGTCTCTCACGTTTCTTAGAATACTTAGAAAAGATCTGAATTGTAAAAGTAGATTTGGATTTGCAAGTAGATCTGGGTTTCCAAAAGTTTTACAATATCCTTTGTGATTCTGTGATTTTTCTGACTTCTTATGTGTAATTTGACTTAGCAGACTGGGCTTTATGTGTGTGCAGATATCTATATTTGCATTTTTATCTACCCAAGGGAATTCAAGTCCTCATTCCTTGGGCTGCACTGAAAAATCCTTATCCCAATAGACATGCTATATCTGAAATCTCTTCCTCCTTCTCTCCTTTTGCATTAATGCAAAGCCACAGTTTTGCAACTCCTAATTTTGAAATGTTTAAATAAGTATTGTTTTGTTGAGTTTTCCTATTAGCTGGGCATACAGGTTTATAAGGGCATGTGTCTTTGTGTACATCTACTTACGTTTTGTGCCATGAGTACTGGTGTGGAAAGATGCAGTCACATAGATACTTGCATAGATGGGCAAGTGCATGTGTACGTGTGCTACATTTTCTAGTAGTCTGATATACAAAGAAAGATGCTGTAGCTTCTAAAGAGGATTTGATCTTTGCTCTTTCAGCTGTCACCCTGGGAGGAGAAGAGTCATGTTGTAGTAATGCCTCCCTGCTGCTGTGCCTACTTCCCTGTTTATGGTGGTGGAAAAGGACTTTGCCAACATTTGGTCTCCTGACTCTCCTTTTGCCTTGTTTAAGCTTATTTGTCAGAAGTGGTTGAGTGTGTTTTCCACAGCTGTAGCCCTGCAGGTGCCACTTAATAAAATGAGTCCTTGGCTTTAAGTGCTGCCTGCCTTGTATGCATCCCAGGCCAAAGAGCAGCTGATGGGCCCTGGGATGCATGAGGCAAAGTCAAGTCTGAGATGCTTGCTTGCACAGTGGTTTGACAGAGACAGGGCATAGGGTGTGGAGGGTGCTCATCTTGCATGCCAGCTTCAGATCAGCTTCCCTTGGCAGGAGAAATGGACAGGGATCTGAGCTCTTCCTTGGTGCCCCTCTCCCCAGAAACTACTCCATGGCCTTCAAATTAAGAGGGATGCTGTGGTGCCTTGAGAGGGGGATAAGATTATGGGGGCTGAGGGGTGCTGCAGGGTGACAGTGGGGTACTGGCAGAGAAAAGTGAATATTATATATTTTCTTTCCTTTTTAAAATTATTCATAAGTAGACTGGGAAGTTCTCAAATGTATTAAAAACAATTTTTAAAGTGAAGAAATTATGCATGTTCTATCTTAGTGTTTTTATTATTATGCAGGATGTTTGCAATCAACTAATAGTAAATATTAGGAGTAGCAAGAGGGTGGTTAGGTATGAAAATCACCTCTTCCTGATGACTGAGTGATTGATGTAACTAATTCTGCCATACAAACTGTAAACTCTAACTTTTCCAGTAAATTTGCTATTAGTGAATACTCACACTTAAGTATTAGTTTTTCTGAATGATGAGAAATTGAATGTTGGTTTGTCTTGGAGGGGATAAGGGACAGGGCTGAAGTTGCTATTCCTAATCAGTAACAGGTTTTCTCCTTATGGAGACCATCTCATTAAATCTACACTGAACTCAGCAGAAGATCTTTCTGCACTGTGTTGGAGGAAGGTTAATCCAAAAAAGGTCCAAATTGTCGTGACTTCCTGCACATTGTTCAGCACATGGATGATGCTAGACTGGATGAGTAGTCATGGCAAGGTAACCTTCAAATTTAGGTCTACAGTAAAGATGATCCCTTGTCAGGGACATATTCAGTAAGAGACATCTCCAAAGCTGACATGGATCACTTCTGGGTTTGAGGCTGCTGCCACTGCTTAAGCCAGCCATAAGCAAATGAGAAGCCCAAAACCATTCCCAGTCTGTTGACCACAGATGCAACTGAAAGGCAGATGCCTTGTAATAAAGGTGATGCTTATTACTGGCTGTTCAATTTATTTACTTCTGCTTGTCCTGACAGCCCTGCATAGTTGACTGATGGATTAAGCTTTCACCAGCTGTTCAACACCCAGTTCTCTGAGGTGTTAGCACCAGGGATGAACTGTTTCCCTAGGAATTTCCTACATGTTCCATATTTTTAAATATGTTCCAAGGCTGTGAGGAAAGTCATACTTAAGGTGGTGTTTTTCTTCCTTCAAAGTAAGAAACTAATGAATTTCACTTGGAGAGATTAAAATGGCATTTTGTCTGGCTCTGTTACAAAGCATTTCTGAGCCTCCCTGAACTACCTGGGGCTTTGGGGGTGGGAGATCTGGAGGAGGAAGCGGAAATCCAGAAGACATTGCTGAGGATTTGCAATTTCCTGTGGTACTGCAGCTCCGGAGCAGTCAGTTCAAACCCAGGAACTCACCACAGGCTGTTCAGTTGCTAGAAACTTTGGATCTGTAGCAGCTAAAGCTCAGTGCTTCCAGGCTTTGAGCACCCCATCTATACCTTAGGTAGGCTGGGAAGGATTCCAGCAAACAAGTATGTAGGACACCATTCACCTTTTCCTCAGAAATTAGCCTGTTTAATTTCTCTGTACTTCAGATAGAAACCTATTCTCGTGAAACATTTCACCTTCAGCAAACCATTTATTTTTTGGCAGAAAGCAGAAACTTTGCTGGCAGCCCTTCCCAGTGTCAGCAAAAGGATAGGGTGGTTCACAGACTACACCTGGGTGCCAGCAATATCCTGATACTGCCTTGCAGTTTAAAAACTCCTTACCTTCTCCTCCAGCAGCCTCTCACATGCTTTGAACAGGAAGACAGCTGTTATGTAGAGAGAAGGTTTTTGTAGTCAGTAATTTTATTTTGCAGGGAAAAATGGTTTAGAGAATTATAGTGCTACTCTGATTGGTGGTGGTGATGACTTTTTGGTTAGTTTCATGTGACAAGGCTTTGACAGTAGGAATGGAGATATTTCCCTGTGTGACTTGAAGTCTGAAAACTGCAGCCTTGAGCTGTTGCATTGAGAAGCTGGGGCTTATCAGGCTTTGAGCCCTGTCCAGCCTGTGTGGAACACCAAGAAGTGTATGGTGGTAATGCTGGAAAATAAATTAGATTTGATGAGATCGTCCATTATCAGTAGTATTTTTTCACCAGCTAGATAGAAATACCTGGTCTGGGAAATATTTAGATTTTTAACCCTTTAAATTAAAAAAAACTCTAAAATGGTTCTGCTCATTGAGGCATAAAGAGACCTGTGTTTCTCTCTTCTTACCTCTTGGTGAAGACTTTTAGAATGCAGTTATCTCTTAGACACTGCCTGGCTGGTCTTACAGCTCTTGCTGCCACTACAAAACCTGTTGTTTTCAGAAGTTTTGAAACTAGAGTGCTCTGATTTAAAAGGGCTGCCTATCGGCATTTGCATATGAAAAAGGTCTGCGGGAGAGCAGCCTGATCTGTTGAGGGATTCTTTTTAGCCTGAAGTCATTGGTAAGGTACAGTTGTGTAACTACAGGATGCTGCTGTCATGACCTGCAAGTGTATGGAACCACCTGGAGTGCTTGAACTGGGTATCCTTTTTCTGAAATGCTTGAACTGGGGGTCCTTCTCTTTCCAGGTCTGGTGTGTCCTCTGGAGGTGTCAGTCAGTTCAGGGAGTATCCAGGTTGCCCGAGGCCAGACAGCAGTATTGCCCTGCACCTTTACCACTAACGCTGCTCTCACTAACCTTAATGTCATCTGGATGGTCATTCCTCTTTCTAATGCCAACCAGCCTCAACAGGTAGGTCCTTTTTTACTGAAGCATGTATATCTTTGGGGCTTTCCTTTCTCTTACCTTTTTCATGCTGATCTGGAAGTAGACCACTTACAATACCGAGTGTCTGGTTGAACCAGAACTTCATTGTTCCTTCATTGCTGAACATGCCCTCTGAATCTTACATGAATTTGGTTTCTTCAATGCTTTATCAACTGATGCACATCGTGTCCTTGGCTACCTTGTCTGGATGTGCAATTGCAGCAGGTGTATGTGATGCTGTATTGCTGCCCTGGACCTCTGGTAGTTTGCGCATTCAAAAGAGCACAGGAAATGTAATTCAGGTTTTGGTGTGCTAGATGTGGCATTTGGAGTTCCTGGAAGCAGTTGCAGGCTTAAACTTGAGAAATCTATGTAAAATGTGCCATAACACATGGCCTCTCATAGACTCCTTGCTTCCCTTCTTACTTTTTCACTGTTTCTTATGCAAATCAATTCTTATGCACATTAGCACATGAGAGCCTATCCTGGTGGGCACAAGAATCATAACCTGGAATCTGCTGGCCTGTTTTTTTCTCCACATAGTCTGATAGCAGAATGCCATTGCTCTGAAGTGCATCTGTCTTGCATCACACTGTCCCCATTATGTTTGGTATTCAGTTGTGAGAACCTGCACTGAAGAGTACTTGCTCCTCAGGGACTTGAGTACAGACTGCTATATAAGCCATCTGACTGGTAGAGGCTGTGCAGGTTCAGTTGTGTTGCCTGTCATTCATTTCATCCCAGTGATCTTCAGTAAGCATTGTTAAATCATGGCAGGATCTTAATGGCTCAAAATGGTCCTGTCCACTGGGCAGATGTTTTCCAGCAAAGTACTCACTGACCTGCAGAGAGTTTCTGCTTCTCTACATCAATACTGTCCAGATGGGTAGTCACTATTGTATGAAGCAGTCCAATATTGCCAATCCATCTATGCCAGAAGACTTGGGCATCTATCTGGTCTGTTACCTTTGTGAACATTTTTATTGACATAAACCAGACTACAGAGTGTGGTGTTCTTTTAGATAAAACACCTTTGCTAGGATGGGTCTGCCTGGGACAACCATATATTGAAGTCTGGTTATTTAGAGATCCTTTAGGAACTACCCCTTTTCGTTTTGAAAGCCCATGTTTTACTTGCTGTTCTTCCTCCTTGTTTAGCTCCTGCAGAGTGTTATTTGAGCCTTCCTTTCTTTTCCAGGTTATTCTCTACCAAGGGGGTCAGATCTTTGGTGGTGCACCCCAGTTCTATGGGCGAGTGGGGTTTGCTGTGACGATGCCAACCACCAGTGCCTCCATCTTCATCAACAACACTCAGCTATCGGATACTGGCACATACCAGTGCTTGGTCAACAATCTTCCCGACCGAGGCGTCAGGAATATTGGAGTCATTGGACTTACTGTCTTGGGTGTGTTTATTGGTATTATGGGGAGAGGGGAGGAACACGGAGAAGGAGATCTCTGTGCTTGATAGTGCATCATAGCAGAGCAATATGTTAGTGTATGTATTGGAGCCCATGGACATCCTGTGGTGAGGGATGGGCTGGGTATTGTGACTGTGGGTATTGTGGGAGTTTGTAGGGCACAGTCTTCATATGCTTGTAGCATATAATGGCATTTTAAGATGAGGATGAGAGAAGGCTTTTGTAGCAGCATTGTGATGTGGAGTTGCAAAGGAGCACAATATAGTATGCAGGCATCCTGGAGAGCTGAAGGGGACCATATAAGTTTTGTGCATACCAACAGGAGAAGAGAATGACTTCAGATCTTTGTTTCTTTTTTGTGAAAGCAATTAGTACTGGATGTTCCCTAGGATGTTAAATACTCTAGAGTGTGTGCCATTGTAGGGATAGGAAAGCAAAACTCAACTGAGACAAATTCTGTCTGCAGTTCTGTTAGCTCTCATCACCATCACTGCCCCAAAGATAGAAATATTCATCTTTTTCTCTAGGGAGGGATCTAAGAGAACAGTAGTCTGTAACCTTGATGGGCTGGCAGGTCAGGAATCTTTGTGAATTGCCACTCTCCCAAACCTCAATGGGTTCTTGTCTGATGCCTCTTGTCCCCTTGTCAGGTCATGCCAGTGCCCTTGCTTTCCCCAGCAGCAAGTGTCCAGAAAGAGCCTGCACTCCACTGTTTGGTCTTATTTCCTGATCTGCTGTCACCTTCCCCTCTTCTCTCGCAGTTCCTCCTTCTGCCCCGCTTTGCAGAATCCAGGGATCCCTGGACGTGGGCAGCGATGTCACACTGACCTGCAGCTCGGAAGAAGGCATCCCCCGGCCAACATACCTCTGGGAGAAACTGGACAATGTTCCCAAGTTGCCCCCAACTGCCACACAAGGTGCTTGTTCTGTTGATTATCCTCTTATTTCCCAGGTGACAGCCTGAGCTTTCCTTTGTCTGAGCTGCAGAGGTGGCAAAACTGTGTCTGTCATCAATTGCATGGTCACTTTATTGGAACAAAGATTCCTAGAGCCCATGGTGGACTAGATACCCTCCATGGCCACTTAAAATTAATGGGTTTTTTTGGTACAGAAACAGGTTCCCCATTGAGGAACAATTGTGGGACAAACACGTTCCACATTGAGGTCTGGTTGAATAGGAGAGAGAACAGGTTTGCCACACGTTGGTATGCGGATGAAGAATTCAGTTGCTGACTCACCTGTATTTTAAATCAAATAAAAGGCTCATAGATTAGAAACCAAGAGAAGGGTGGCAGAATCATCAGAGGAGAATACTGCCAGCTTCTCACACTGAGGTCAGCATTCTCCAATACCTTACTGCAAGAACTGCCTTTCAGATGTGTGTTAAAGAAAGACTCAGATCAGACTGAGTATTGCCCAGCCCCAAGTCCCATCCATAAGATTTCTTAGCCTAGGATTCCTGACCCCATAGTGATCACTGTACTTTTGCCCTTTATCTTGCTGTATTTTAAGAATATATAAGCATTTTAGTTTTACATAATTTAGGCATGAGGAAAACTGGCAGAGTCAGGGGGTAGGGAGCCCAGGGGTGTGAGAGGAGGAATTATGCAGGGCAGGATTGAATTTAGCAGGTAGATCTGGGTATTGGTAAATGCACATCTCTTCTTTCCTCCCTTTTCTCACACAATGCTGAGAATCCCAGAAATCATAGAATCATAGAATGGTAGGGGTTGGAAGGGACTGATGGAGATCAAGTCCAACCCCCTTGCCAATGCAGGAACACCCAGGGCAGGCCACGCAGGAACAGATCCAGGTGGGTCTTGAAAGTCTCTAGAGAAGGAGACTTCACAACCTCTCTTAGCAGCCTGGTCCAGTGATCCGTCACTCTCACAGTGAGGAAGTTTTTGCTCGTGTTGAGGTGGAACTTCTTGTGTTTCACCTTGCTACCATTACCTCTTGTCCTATCACAGAGCACAACTGAAAAGAGACTGGCCCCTTCCACTTGACACCCACCCTTCAAATATTAGTAAACATTAATAAGATCCCGTCTTATCCATTAATAAGAAATGCATCTATAATAAGAAAAAGAAACATCTAGTATAAGCTTCCCAAAACCTAATATTGTCTCTGTGTGTGTGCATGCACAGTACTTCCATCTCAAGGTTATTTCCTAATTTATTTCTCTTGAGAGTGCCACACCAAAATTCTCTTATTTGATGGCTTTGCCTTTTCACGTTTTTCCTCAAGGGGGGAGGGATTTAAACCCTTCTTTTCTCTCTGACTAGACCAAGTCCAGGGCACTGTCACTCTCCGAAATATCAGCACTGTGTCCTCAGGTCTTTACCAATGTGTGGCTTCAAATGCCATTGGAACCAGCACTTGCCTTCTGGACCTGCAAGTCGTTGCACGTAAGTATTTTGCCAAGGGAGGCTTGGCCACCTGCTTCTGTCTTGTGACAGTAAAGTATAAAACCATGTTTGATCTGAGCCACCATGTGCCTCTCTATCAGAAGATCATTGTGCCCTGGAATGGGGACATTGCCTTTCCCCCCTTCCAAGCCATGGTAGCTCCAAATGCTCATGGACAGCCACATCTTAGCCCTGATTTCTTCTCCATTCTCTGTTCAATCATCCCCACAGCCCACCCCCGAAGCATTGGCCTGATTGCAGGAGCGGTGGCCACGGGTGCTGTTGTGCTCGTTGTTTGCATTGTGTTGGTGGCCGTGGCACTATTTTACTGGAAAAATAAACACAAAGAAGAAGAGGAGGAGGAGATTCCCAATGAGATACGGTAAGGGTCAGGGAAAGCTGATGCCAGGGGACCTCTGATCACTCAGCAAAACCAGCAGCCAGCAGGAGGACAATCAGAAATCTCACTCTTGCCAGTCCTGGGTGTGTTCCTCTGGGCCAGGGGAAAATGTTCACATTTGTATAGAAAACGGAGGTAGCAAATAAAGAATGCTAATGGCAGATTTTGCTTGTTGGTAGTTCCATAGGAGAGTTGATGCGTTGGGATTCCTGACCCTCAATACCAGACAGTGATAGCTGACAAGCTTTGGAGATACAACTGTGATCTTCTCTGGTGTTAAAACTACAGCGTTTCCCTCTGGTAACTTCCTGAAGGTCCCCTCAAGATCACCTCCATTGGTTGTACAGTCATACTGACTGCCTGCAAAGTACCAGTGGCTGTGACAACCACTGATTTTGCCCCCCTAGACACATGAATGTGGGTCCTTTGCCTCAGCAGTAGGCACAAGGAGCAATTAATGTGCACAGAGGGGTCCTGCAAAAAGGGATGAGCAAATGGGCCTAGACACAATGCTGGTTCATGTTGGTGCTGTCCTTCACCTTGAATTGATGTTGTTGATCTCAGTGTGGTGTGGTGGGGGACTGCGGGAGAGGCAAAGGGGGATGTTGGGCAAGCAGGGCAGCATCCTTTATATGACCTCACACGTTCTCCTTCCCAGGGAGGATGACCTGCCACCCAAATGCTCTTCTGCTGCAAAGACATTCCATGCTGATGCTTCCTCATCAGAGAACGACACCCTCACTTCCTCCAACACCTACAACAGCCGCTACTGGAATGACCCCAAAGCCAACCATGCCACAGACTCCTTCACCCGCTTCAGCAACAGCAACGATGCCCACCAGCCCCCCTTCTCCCGCTCAGGGAGCACGAGCACCCGTCCCATCTATGCCAATGGTGGCCACCCATCCCCAGCTCCCCCTAAGACGCTGGTGGTGACAGCCAGCACAGCACCATCCCCTCAGGAGGTGATCCGGAGCAACGGCTCCATCAGCAGGAAGCCACGGCTGCCTCACACCCGCTCCTATGCCATCAGCCAGGCCACACTGGAGCGGATTGGAGCTGTCCCCGTTATGGTGCCCGCCCAGAGCCGGGCCGGCTCCCTTGTGTAGGGCCGTGCTGGTGGCTGAGAGCCGAGCAAGGGGCCTCTCCTACCTGGTGGGGCGAAGAGACCCTGCTCGTTCCTGAAAGGCGGCGAGGCAGCGGGGGACACTCACTCACCTCTTCCCCCTGCCCTTCCCTCCCAAGGCTGCTGCTGGCCTTTGGGACAGGTCCGGCTGTGCCGTATCCCCTGGCTATCGAGGCTCCTCGCGCCGGTGGGTGCCACGGATGTGCCAAGGCTGGGGGAGCGAGGAGGTCGGGACATGCTCCCCAGCTGCTGGGCTTGACAGGGATGTGCGCCTGGCCCTGACCTTGGGGTGGGGTGGGGGGACACTTCTGCTTTCATTTTCTGTTGGTTTTATTGGGTGTTGATTCCATCCATTTGGGTCTTTCAGGGAGGTTTGGGGAGATATATATATATTATTTTTCTTCTGTTGTTGTTGCTGTTTTATTTCCAAGAGGATGACAGGTTGTGTTGGGGCAGGGAGGGCTGAGCAGGGAGGGGTGCCAAAGCAGGGTATGCCTCAACATGGAGGCCGTAGCCCCCTCCCCATGGCCCCGGCCCCACTGCTGGATGAGGGAGGGCAGTGCGCCAGGGCTGGGTGCAAGGAGGCACCAACCAGGCTGGAGGGGTGAGATGAAGGCACAGCCACCAGCCTGGCCAAGTGCACAACTCAGCGAGGGCGCAGACCAGGGAGGGTTTCTCTTTATTTTTTTTCAGTTCTTTGCCCACCCCAACACCCGCACAGACACACAGGTCCTTCTCAGACTGGGTGTTTTGCCTATACTACCTTGGGGTGCTGCCAGAGTCCTGCTCACAACTGTGGAGGACACAGCCATCTCAGCGTCTTTCCCTGAGCCACTGCACCGGGTGAGGGTGTGTTGCTGCTGCTATAGGACTCATGGCTTTTTTATTTTGGGTGTTGCTGGGTTTATTCATGAGGCAGGGAGGAGCAGGATGGTGTGGCAGAGCAGCAGGCAGGTTGAGAAGCATTTTCTGCTCCTGAGCTGCTCTGGTTTGGGGCAAGTAGCTTCAAACACCCACAGCTTTGGTGTTTGCATGGTGGGTTTTCCTTATTGGGCTATCCACGGCTGACTGACATGGCAGGGCATGTGTTGTGCTCGGGGCACTCACATGGAGGCATCACAGTTTTCATTACACAGATTTCCCAGGCACGAAGGTTGGCAGGATACATTTCCAAATCCTTCTCCTTAGAGAGTGAAATCCGGGGCTTAATGGAGGGGGTAACCCTGTGGAAGCCCGTGTGCTATCTCTCTGCCTCCCTTACTTTCCTCAGTGTCCCCAGGCTGGGTACTGGTGGCATATGCCAGTGGCTCTGCCATCTCCTCACAGCCAGGGAGGTGGTTCTGGCTGACACCTATTGTTTTATTATCGACACTAAATAGCCTTAATCAAAGCCAAGAGTTAAAACCAATGAAGGAACCTGGTGCCATTTGGAGGGCTGGACTAAGGGCTGGGGATTGCCCTCCTAAAGAGTACTGGCTCAAAGGGGCCATGCCTGGGTCGGTGTCTCAGTCCTCCCACATACCAGCCCTTGCACATGTGAAAGCAGCGGTTATCTCCAAAAGCACCAGAGCCCTCCCAGGTCTGCTTTTGGAAAAGCAATGTCGAGAGTCACAGGTCATTTTCCATAGCTCTCACATTGGAAAAAGGGTCTGTCTAAACCAACAGACTCTTCCTCATCCTCACTTTCCTTTTCTTGGCACAGCTTTACTTTCCCTAGCAGTGCACAAACCTTGTGCAGAGCCTTTTTCCTGAGTGGTACCTTTCAGATGCAAGCACAGACTCTGAGAAAGAAGAGGGAGAGGTGAGGGCTGGGTTCCCACATGGACACACTGACTCTATGGGAGGTTGGGGGCTCCCAGGCAGCACTAGGTTTGAAGCTTGGCTGAGATTTTGTGCCTTCTTTATTTAAAATATATTAAAAAAAAAAAAAAAAAAAGGAAAAGAATCCAGCCTCTCCCAACCTCTCTCCCTTCCCCTCTACAGAACTCCATCCAGAATGGGTGCAAACCCTCACGGTGGTGCAGGCAGGTGGTTCTCTGTGTGTGTAGATGTTTCACCAGAGCAGTCCTCTTTCCTGTCTGTCTGCTCACTTTGCTGTGGGGTGGTAGAATTAATGGGGGAAGAAGAGTGGCTTTAGAAACCCTAATTTGGAAGGGGAAAAATAAACAAACAAAACAATCAAAGAAAAGCCCAGACACATTCTCTTTGCTTTTGTAATAACCCTTGTGTGACATTTACAGGAACACTGCCCTCAGCAGGCCTCCTTCTCTACTGGGAAAGCTCTTCTGGTTCCTACCCTCCACGAGACTGTTTGCTCCTCTTTCTTTGTTCTTTCTAATTGTCTAAAATTCAATAAAACTTTATTCATATAAAAAAAAGGACTTCTTGCTGCCTGCTGCTGCTTCCTTCCCCTCCCCTACTCAGTTCTGTAACTGCATTGAATTTGACTGTTAATTCTTGTCCTTGATATGACTGGCAGGAAAGCCAGTGACTGTGCAACCAAAACCTGGATGTTTTTAGGCCAGCCAGTTTGGTAATGAAGTCTTGTTTTTCTCATTCATAATAATCTGACACATTGCCCTTGAAGGTACAATTTCCCAGGTTTGCAGGGTCTCTACTTCTCTAGATAAAGGTGAGTTTTATTTTCTGTCCTTTACTGGGGGGAGATCCTTTGCTGCTTTGAGTAATGTGGGAGAATGTTTTTAACAATTGCCTAACTCGGCTCATGTATTGGTTTTCCAGTCTAAAACATGGCATGTTCATCACAGATTCAGAATCTAAGGCAGTCAGTTGGAAGGTTCTCACTGACTTTCTTGGGGTTTTGAATAAGCTTGATGGGGAAAACTGATAGGAAGTTAACAAAAGTGCTGATCCACATAGACAGAGCATTCACACTTGCAGGGCATAAGGGGAGTGGGAAGCACACACTTCTTCGTCTGTACCAACAACTGCTAGCAGAAGGTTATTATTAGTCAGGGCAACCTAATGTTTTGCCAAAGATTTCACATTTTTCTCTCTGTGTTTCATTTTCCCTGCTTCTCCTCTAAAATCCCCCGGATATTCTGAGAATGATTATTAAAACCAGAAACCTACAGATCCAACAGCAATGGTAATTCAGCCCTGCTACACATACGTAGTGTTCTCACTCCTTGTTATTTTTCAACACCTCGTTTAAAATACTCCTGTAAATGTGTTTTCAGCTATAAGCCTTACAGTAAATGAGATGACTGCATTACCATTTTCAGAAAGTTGTTGTAGGAATCTCATTGTTTGCATTTTTCATCTTTTGATTGTGCAACCTTGATGTGACATTAATAGCATCTTTGCATTTTATTCCTATGATAGCCCTGTCAGTATTCTGCTATACTATTCATTCCTTGCCACTGGCTTGCCCCTTAAGTCATTCTTCTGCAGGTCCCTGTTTATTGATCTAGAGCAGAATTTCCTAAGATACAAGATAGTTTACTAGGTTTGTGCAGTACCCAGTGTGCTGGAGTTTTAGCCTGCAAACTGCATCTAGTGAGGTATTGCTGCAATATGAATATCTAGTAAAAAATAATAATAGTTAGATAACTTAATAGTGTTCCAGTGTGACTATTTATTGTTAAAAAGTAAACAAAGGTTCAAGCTATTATAGTTTTACATAGAAGTCACTACTGAAATGCTTGAGTTTGATGACAGCCTTCAACCTTAGCTGTGTAGTAGCAATTGTCCATGGTTGTGAGTGCCATGAATGTTACTTTACATTTCATCACCTACCACATCACTTTCCACCAAAGAACATCAGAAGGATACTTGCTTTGGCACAAGGATTAACTGTACGTTTGGTGCTGAAACAGAAAAGTAACCATGAGAGGATGCGTCTCACTTTAGGAGGCACCATCTTTTTAGAGGTTGGTGTAGATGAGAGCTCAGTTTGAAACATTTTGGAAATCTGGTCTGTAGACTGTCAGAAGTTTTGTTTAACTTACACAGCTTTTTTACTTGAATCTGCTGATTCATCTGTACTAAAGAAAAAATAAAATTACCTAGACGTATGCACTTCCAGAACACAGATGAGTTTCCATCAGAAGCCAGTCTACAAGATGGTGTCCTGTCCAAGACTGCTTGTCTTCCTCATAAGGACCTGGGATGCTCATGAGATGAATCCTCTATCTCATAGTTTAGGTACTCATGGAGAATACCACAAATCAGGGTAACTTCATATGACACACAGGACTAAGGTAACTGGGTGATTGATTTGCTAATGGACAGAGGAAATCAAAATGAAATTTTTTTTACACCCCCCCCAGTGGAAAGATGTTGAGGGAATTTTAATGATAAATTTCTGTTTTCCTCAAACATATTGCTAAGTTTTTGCAGACTACTGTATTTCTCTTGGAAGCAACATTTTCGCTCCCAGTTTCATCTACTTAGGCAAGTGAGTGCCTTTCTGTGTCTGCACTCTGAGATCTTCCCAGCCATGGTGCTGCTGGTTTGTGAACAAGTGAGAGTCTGTCCGTGTGTGTGCCAACACCAAGTGCACCCAAAATGGTTCAACAGATTCTCTTAAGAGGGTCTTGAACATTTCTAAGGCAGAGAGCAGGGAAAACTGAAGAAGCAGAGTCTTTTCACGTGTTCACTTCAGAGCAAACCCAACAGGCCTCCTGTTAACTCATATGATTTCTCTCCGAGGGATGACTGGAGAAGAGCTGGTGTGAGATACCTTGATGACTGAGTTGCCCTTCTCCCTATATTTATTCCAAATGCTGCTGCTCATCCTGCCTGTATCTTGTTCTCCCTATGCCAACAAAGCAGGGGTTCCCCCACTGCGCCCTTATTACAGCTCTGCTCTTGCAAGTAAGGCAAGACATGCTGATGATCAGGAATACAGGCGTTGAGAAAGAGAATTCAGTGTTACTGAGCTATGTATCTCAGATGGAAAGCAGGTGAACATCAGGGACAAAACAAGCCTTGAAATCAGGGATAGAAAAAAGCTAGCTATGGCTTTTTTTTTTTTTTTTTTTAAGACTGTTTTGTCTGCCATGTCTGCTTCTGCACTTTGCAAGTGCTGGAAGGATGATACTGAGAATTACCAGGTCTGTGACCTGCTAGGCAAAGGAGGGCACACACAAGGCATTTCCTAAGACTGGCACTAGCCCAGAGGTCTTCTTGCCAGCTGGTGGGCAGCACAGAGAAAGGTTTCATTAGGTCACCTACACAGCCTTGGAGGGGGAGTGGGAGATAATATGTGTGAAGAGCTTTGGGCATGTATTGGTGAATGAAGATTTTTGTGGAGGAGAAACTTGGCAGCCTTGGGACATCCCAACTTTAGGGGTCTGGCATATTTTCTTTGGTAAGTTCCCATAGACAGCAAGAGATAAAAAAGCACTTTTCCTTTCCCGGTGGCAGAGGCTCCCTTGCTTTAGAGAGCACTGCTGATGTGTAGGAACGGGACACTGATAAAGATCAGGTTCTTCACTAAGCCTTCTAATACCATTTTCTGCTGGTCATTTGTTCTTGATTTCCTCCATCCCCCCACATCCTCTGTAACATGTTTGAATGAGAAAGTGGGTTGGCAGGAAATTTAATCTATTAATGTAAAAAAACCTCCAACAAGCAAAACCAAGCCCCCAGAACAAATAGCAGCAAAGAAGAGAGGAGATTAAGACACAGCTTGCATGACCGACTGGCAAGTGATCCTTTAGCACTGCATGTAGTCTGGGTCAGCTCCTGGATTTGTACTTATTAAATCATTCTTGGGAAGAGATGATGACTCGCTTCCAGTTGAAACGCTTTGATGGGAAAACTGATGCCGTGCATGCAGACAGAGAAACATTGGCTAAGGCACCTGTTACAGAAAGCCCAGAGGCTCTGTAGTTTAGCTTGCTTGTATTTAAACCCCCTGTGTTTGGTACAGGGGCTGAGCTACACAGCCTGCCTTCCAGCTTCCTGGATACTATCAATCACTGCAGAATTTCTCTTAGTTATTTTTCTTGAAGGATCTCAAGACACTTTGGCAAGCTGAGTATAGCAATCACCAGACCGTTGGCTGTGTGGACTTTTGAAATTGGGAAAAGGTGCATGATTTGGGTTGCAGCAGCAGTATTTTAAACTGTGTCAGTTCCTGAGGTTGCACAGTAGCCTAGATATCCTTTTCTAGTGGTCTGCATCATTGGTACAACTTCTCCACTCGTGATCCTCTCCTGTCTTCTTACGATGAACCTTGTAGCAAAAGCACGTGTGCCCCTATGTGCCACATGAAGGACCATGGGCAGCAGAGGTTAGTACAGAGGCTCGGTACAAAAGTCAGTGTGGCTTTAGACTCTCAAGATGTATCATTAGGGCTAGAAACTCTTACAGAAAATGTGCCATGTACATCTATTAGTGCTTCTTCCTCTTGGCCGTGGTTTGCTGCTGGGACAAATATATACAAAACCAAATATTACCTTTTTGACACACAAACCACAGAAATGGGTGAACAAGCATATAGACCTCCAACCAGCTCTTTCCTGGGTGTACTTGCTCAAGGGCTGCAGAATGCAGTGTTTTCCTGCTATCTGTGAACACAATCTCCATGTCCACAGTTTTCTTTTCTTGTCTTCCTTGTGTGTGAATGTATCCTCTATGTACCCATCCATGCTCAGGGACAGCAGATGAGGCAGAAAAGGCAGAACTGTAAAGCATGTGAACATCCCATTCCTTTGCTCAGCCCAGTAATCTGCATCCCATTTGTTTGCCAGGCTAACCTGTTGCACATCCCTCAAGTCACGATGAGCTTTGCTGCTCCTCATGTACTTCCACAAGTTGCACGCTGGCTGAGGGAAAGGTGATTACTTCTAGGAAAGTAAACAGTGAGGTTTGGGACTGTTGTGCAGTGTGGCTGAACACTAAGCATTTATTCACTCTCTCCAGATTTGGGTCACAAAGCTAGCCTTTTTTGGTGGCTCCACGATGACATCCTCTGGAGGGATGAAGAACTACATCGGCTCCTGTCATTTGTTCAGCTTGTCTGCACCAGCTTTCACCTCCTTACTACCTCGTAGGATGGTTTCTTAGCCCTGTGGTCCTGCAAAGAATAGTGCTCTGTGCCTTGAGTATGAACACCTCTTCCTTTTTTTCTCCCGTGATTGTTATTTAGGATGTGCCCAGTGCCATGGTGTCTGCTGTGCAGTGGTGGGGAGGCATAAGTGCTCTCTTCTGTGTCTCAGAAGCAAATGGTTTTCACCATGGTCTGCCCTTAGCTTCCTGTTTCTTCCTCTTGTTATGATGGTCTGTGATTAAAACGCATGGAGAATGGGCTGGTACATGTGGATTGCCAAGGAACAGATGGGACACAAATACTGTAAAGAGTTGTTGCTTCCTTATTTAACTGTCTCCACCAGTGAAGCTGACTTCTTATGGGCTTACAACAGACTTAAGTTTGTCCTTATACCTTGCTGTTGAGGTTGAGAGCAGTTGCCTGTCTGAGTTTTTTAGCTCCTCCACACTGGAGCAATGCTTCAGAGTTTAGGAGAGCATCCTACAGAAGAGCCACTGCAAGCTAAGTTTTATGTGCCTGCAGACAGCTCTGGGGTCAAAGGCTTTCAGTGACTTAGTGAAAGCAGCACCTGTATCCATGCTTAGTAATCAGTCTAGATTAGTTGCAACATCAGGGACATCTAGAGTCTGTGTTCAGCTATGAAGTCCTTGTTCAGGAAGGTCTGGTGAGGCTTTGGTTCAAACAGCAAGGTGATTACATGCAAATGTCCCAAGTTTAATGTTCTTTTCAGCCATGTGTGAAGGGAAAAGAGGAAATATGACCCTGACTGATTTTGGATGTGACCAAGACTCCAAAGCTTTTCACTTTACACAGAGACATCTCCAGCCCCAGGCAGTAGGCACCTGGGATATTAGACATCAGAGCTTGGTTCCAGATCTGTATTTACCAAAAGCTGATCTATGAAATGGTCCAGACCACAGTTCGAAGCCCAGCTACTCAACAAATACTGTTTGCCTTTGAAATGCAGTTTATAAGCAGAATTTCCATGTCATGCCCTCATTTCTATTCTTGTCGATCAAGTCAAGAACAAACAACCCATGGGGCTTCTCTGGTAGCCTTGCAGATGGGCTTTAATATAAACCTTGTGCCCCCATCTCTCCCCCGCACACAGCAGATACACAGTAGGTATCACCTTTCTTTCAACTGACACAAAGTTCCTTGTCTACTGACTGGGAGGGAGCTGCAGTGCCTGACGGCTGTGTTGTATTTCCAAGCATGGAGTTCAAGGTCTGCATTAAAATTGACAGAATCAGTTTCTGCCAGTTTTAAATTATTATTTTTTTTTCAGCTACAAAGGATTCTTGGGCTGTAGATTTTTGTTTTCTTTTCTTTTGCGAAGGTTTTGGGGAGGTATCAGTGACTCTCTGTCTTGTAAATGTAATGGCCATGCATTTCAGTTCTCATATACTTAAATCTCAGCATTATACTTATGCTATTCAGAGCTGTTGCAAATCCATTCCTTGTTACAGTGAAGCAGAGGGAAGGGAACAGCCCTCACACAAATGCAACAGCTACGCAAGGTAGTAGTGGGAGAGAATAGATATTAGGTGCTAAGTTCTTTAGAACATGGTCACTGTGATTTTTCCCAATTTATTATTTTTTTTTAGGTCCTTTTTGTTGTTCATTTTAAGTTTCTGGTGATATTTCTATTTATAAAAAATAAACAGGAAGAGCATCCCTTTTCATGTTAACAGATTACCTTTAGCACTTGCTACTGTCAATACTATTGAAGTCACTGGAATGGCTCCACCCCTGTATTTCCACCCACCCCCCTCCAGTCTTTATCAGCAATGGGATCAAGGGCAAAATGAAATTGTGTTGTGACTTACAGAAGTAAAGAGAAACCTCTGTTACCTTGTCTCCATCTGAGAGTTGGCAAGCAATGGAATGGAACTGTTACATTGATTGAGTTATCTTGGGGCAAAGCCTGATATGTGTGTGCGCTCATTTAGGGCTGCGAGCAGTGCAGTTTGATTTAGGTGAAATGAACAAAGGCAGTATTAAGTTAACTTGCAATAAGAGTATTCACCCACAGTAGCACCCCAGTGTACTGAACACTGGTTTGCAGGCCAGTTGGTATTGAAGCCACATAACATCTTAGTATAGTGAAGCCAAGTTATTTTGTTGAGTCAGACACATCTCAGTCACTAGGGAATTAAATTAAAACTCTTTTTTGAGCTTAAATATAACTGTTCTTTAAATAATTCTTCACTTTGTAGGTATGTGATTTATATCATTTAAGGGAAGGAAATTACTTGAGGATAGAAAAAATAGCACATTAAATGAAGACAAATACACTGGGCACTTGTGATCCAGCAAATGTGCTGCTGGGGTACTAGTCAGACCTGGGTTTCACTCTCAGCTTGGCATTGACTTGCTGCATGATGTAAGCAGAGATATAGACACCCATCCTGGGGAGCAAATCCTGGATGCTTGGAGTGCATGTCAGAGACAGACTCATTGGTTAATCTAAATATAGGAGTCTGAGAGTGAAAATATTAGCTTTAGTCTCTGAATTTTTCTTGCCCACCTGGAAAATTGATATAAATTGTAAAGATCAGGATTGAGAATGACTTCAAAAATGTCATCTAATTTACACACACATGCATGCATGCGTGTGTGTGGGGGTGGGATTAACCCCCACAGGTTTGATCTAAGAAGTTCAACTGTATTTATTCCCTTGCTGAAAGATAGATAGCTTTCTCTTAAAGATGTTGCTCAGAGAGTCCAGAGTCTTACTAGGCATGGGGATAAAAGGGAATGCTTCCAATATTGATGCTGACTGCCTGCCTTACAAGTTTTATTTTTTAAGGATAATCTACTTATTTTTTTCATATGCACATTGCCAGCCCTGGGTGTTAACTTTGCCAGATGCTGCAGAGGGGGTATGCTAGGAATATACAGATCTCTGTACTTCTTAATTTACTTGTAACCAGAGACTAGGGTTTTCCTTACTGCTAACCTGTGTTTTCAAGACTGCCTAGTTCCTTCACTGCTCTCTGTCAGGGTTGTAGCTCTTCAAAGTAGATGACCAGTCACACACAAACTAGCTCTTAAGAGATGCAAGAAGAGATTTAATTTAGTTCTAGTCACCTCCATCTAACCTGGTGACTTTGTCCAGAGGAGAGGAAAGCCACAGGGGACTGGTTTTACATAGCCTCAAGCAAACTCAATCCTGTTTTGCTTTTTTTTTCCTAAGCACGGGAGATCTGTGGCATAACCACAGGCATAACTGTGGTTCATGTACACCTTGCTATCAGTCTTATCACTCCCAGTGGACCCCAGAGCTCTCCGCAGACATGAATGGAAAGACAAGGTTTTTTTTAATAATCAGAGAAAAAAAAAAAAAAAGGTGCTATGTGTTTCATGTTTCCAGTGCTCATTGTAGAAAATTGAGAGCTTTGGTTGCCATATTCCATGGCCTTGAAATAGGGACTTGGGGAGCAACAGAGACTTGCCCTGCTGACTGAAGGAGCATTGATGTTCTATGGAGCAGCACAAAAACCAGTCTTCTCTGTACACTGATGTCAGGACCTTGTCAATGCTGCACTGTTCAGCTTTCTTTCAGGATACCAGGTAGAAGCAGCAGCCCTGTTGCTTGGGCTGTTCCTGAAAGGATGGCTGCAGTGTTAACAGCTTCCCAGCATGCTGGTTGTAATCAGAGACTGTGCTCAGAAGTGAGCTGGTGAAAACAGTGGTTTGTTAAGAAGTTGTTGAGAGCCTTCACAGTGAATAGTATTCCTTTGCACAGTGATAGCCACAGCAGGCAGGGGCAGCTGCATCTTCCTCTGTGCTGTCCCTCCTCATATGCCTTATCCTCAAGGCAGCTCTTTTCAAGCCAAGTCCCAAAGGCACAGTGTCCTACTCCTGTCAGACCTAGGCCCCTCTGGCTGTCTTCATCTCTTCCTCTCTTCCATTCATATATCCTCTCCAAGATACTCCCTCCCTTGCTGTTTGCCTCAGGAAGGACTTTTCTCTTGACCCCCACCTCTGCTTTGTCTCTCCCATTGCTGACAAGTCTGCTTCTTCTATGTGGGCTCTCTCATTCCTTCTCTTACAATCATTTATTTTCCCTGTCCTCTACCCTCTTCATTCCTGTCCCCTCAGTCCATGAGACTGAAGCCTCTCATCTAATTTCCTTTACCTTATTCTTTGGCTTTCAACTCTGTGGGCTTTCCCTCACCCTTCCTTCTTCTGTTCATCCATCATCTGCCTCCTCCCAATTATCTCCATCTCTCCTGATCTTCCCAGCTTTGTGGTGAGGCCCAGTTAACCCCAGTGTGAGTCTATGAGGGAACTCAGGAGGCTAGCTGGCAGGCTGTAAAGATGATGAGTCCAGTGATTTCACCGGTACACAATGACTTCGTTCTACCATCTCTTAAGAGAACAACTTAGTCTTGTCCACTCTGGAAACCAATGGTGATGGCAGCACACCTCATAGTGAAAACAGTGCCTGTGTAATAGGCAGATGATTTTTTTCTTGGTGTTTGCCCTGCGTCTAAAGTGAAAAGCTCCTATGTGAATGCTGATAACAAGACATGATGTCCCAAATGATGAGAAAATCTACATCCAAATTTCTCCATCCCTTCTCTAGAAAGAAGTAAATGGAGATCTAAACAGCTATTGTGCCACATGGCATTCATCAAGGATAGTCAATAAAAGGAATAATAAATGGCCAGCCCTGTTCCTGACCTCCCCTGCCAACAGGTTGAACAAGGAGGTCAAGGTCAGGCAGGCCATGGAGAATGGTAAGCTGCTACAGACTGTTGTTGCTAGTCAAAGAGTGTGAGCTGAGCTGTCTGGAACCACTCTTTGGAAGAAGCCAGCCATGATACTATGCAGGCAGACTATATACTATGTGGATACCTTGTGGACAGACAGCTTTGGTCTCCAGGGCTGCCAAGGCTGCAGCTTCAACTACCAATATTATATTACTACCATTATTGCAAGGTATCAAAACCAGAGTTTGATGTTCAGCTGCCAGATGGAGCCTGCAGTTTGAAAACAAAGCAAACTGGGAGGAAAAAAAAAAAAAAAAAAAGGCAAACCAAAAACTTTGGACAGAAAATAAATCTCAGTGACTCAGTGACAGGGAATAAATAGAGAGCACTGAGTCGTCATTTTTAATAGACTTTTTTTTTTTTTTCCTCTGGACCATGACTGCACTAAAAACCTTGGAAATGACGATTTCTTTCAGGGTCACCTCTGTACGCCCCTGGTTCCCCTGGCCTGGCTGCTGTGACACGCAGACACCAAGGGCAGCCCAGCAGCCCGGGGACAAGCCCTGTTTTGGGCCACCGGAGCCGGGCCACACGCAGGCGGCTTGCGGGGAGGGACCGTCGGGGGGCAGCAGCAGCAAGCGCTTCGAAGCTGCTCTCAAGAAACCTTCCGGCATGCTCCTGACTGACAGTCTTTTGCACCTAATCTCCTTCCTTGCCGGCTTCTTTCCAAATCCCAGTCGCATCAGGCTGCGTGGCAGTGACACTTTAACATGCAGCATATGCATCTCATTTCCCTATTCACTGGGCTATTTGTAAACCTAATTTTAGCGAAATCTCTCCCTACTCTTATCATTTTACATAGCTCCAAAGGAAAGGGTGGGAGGGGAAAAATAAAATCAAGTAAGAGACTTGCCAGCAATGCACTTTTTTCCCCCTCTCCTTCTGGTACAATAGCATTGTAATCATTCATTTGATGTGTACGAAGGACTTGGCACCCTTCATTCATATAACCTTCGTGTCTTCCGAGGCTGGTGCCAGAGAGGAAAATTCTTCCCGGTTTCCTGGGAAGAGGTGAAAGGCTGAGTGGCAGATGCAACTTCTAGCTGAGATCCATCCCCCTCCTGCTTTCACAGGGAGAAGGGCCTGTCTGGGTGAGGGGCTGCGTTGAGCCGCTCCAGGCTGAGCTGGCAGCAGGCACTACGCAGAGGGAAACAGTGGGATTTTGAGTGAATGCACAATTTCTTCCAAGTTATTAAAAACTGTCATGTGTTTTGTTTGCAGATTAATGTGGTTTGTTTGCTTTTGACAAAACTCACAGCTATGACCCCTCCCCTCAACCCCCCCAAGGTGTCCCACGAAGCAAAACCCATTAAATTTAATTAAATTTTATAGTTAGAAAGGTAAATTATTTCACCTCCATAAATTCCTACCAATGTAGTTTTAACTGGCTACAGGCTTTCCCCTCTTATTCTTCCCTGCTGCGATGCTGCTTTGCTGTTCACTGTTTAACAGCTGCTGCTGCAAACTGAACAGGGTTTTCATCCCTGTCCTAGGTGAAGTGCTGCTTATTTTTTTGTCTTTCTTGGTTGGTTTGTTTGTATCTTATCATGATAAAAGTGGTAGGAACTTTTAAAGGTAGAAGAAGGCCATTGCAGTTGTTCTAAGGAGTTTAGAGTCCACTCTCCTGAAGAATGCAAGAAGATTGACAGTAAGATGAACGAGCGGACACATTTCATGTGTGCCTTTGTAGTTTTCTATTTGGTAATGTCTGTGTTTGGAGGAGCAGAGAAATGCTAGATTTGCTCACATGCATTTGAGAGAAGACCTTGGAAAGCCAAGTCTCGTGTAAAGAGAGATTTGGAGACTGGCAAAAACAGTTTTCCAGAAGGGATCAGGGCTGCATCTTTGATCACAGGACCATTTTGGAAGAGGTGAGAGAATGACTACTTAAGAGGCTTCAGCAAAGGTACTACTAGAGTCTGTGTGAACAAACAGGTGCAGAGAAGTGGGTGGAAGATGAGCTGTCAAGGTGAGGGCAAAATGCTTCACATGGACTGTAAAGGGGAAGGAGAACTGATGAAGAAAGGACTTAGAGGTGTTTTGAGTGAAAGGTGCTAGAGGGGGTAATGGCAGCACTGTCTTGACTGAGGCTCAACATATTTCATGGTCAAAGCTCAAGGTAGTACAGGTCTAAAGAAGGTTTTGTTATCTTGTATACATTCTGAAGGCTCTGTAGTGGGGCTTTTCTAGTACAAAGAATAAAAATACCTTTCAAGCATGGAGACAGGTATAACTATTTTTCAGCCTGTACTAGACCTCCGTCAAAACTCCCTGGCAAAAAAAGGTGGTAAAAAGTTCACATGAAATGTCCGTGAAATATTTTCACAGCAAATGTCTGCTTTTCATGGGAAGGAATAGAAATATTTTTTATCACAAAACATAAAGTTTTCAGTTGTGGCAGTTATTTACTGGGTTTGGGTAATTTTTTTTCTTTTTCTTCCCTCTCTTGACCACGTTGTTGAGTTTCTTCTGGCTTTGAGTTTCTCAACATAAAGTCAACATTTTCTCCAGTTGGAGACATTTACTATTCTCTCCTAGCTGCTGATGTATTTATCTGAAATCTCAACTGAGAAGGATTTGCTTCTCCATCATGAAATAGCTACATGAAGCAATTCAAGCCTCAGAAATAAGAAAAGAAGCCTTACAATTAACAATGTGGCATGTCTATGAAATCTCTTCCTAGGGGCACATCAGTGGTTCTGAGAGACACACATGGCTCCTGTTGTTGCCTTCCTGAGATTTTCGGGGTGTTGCTGCCCTGATGTGCTGCTGATGGAGAAAAAGGACAGGCATATACATACAGCTGGGTGGCTGTTCTGAGCCCCAGTGTGAGTAGCAGCTGGATTTGACAGTACTGGCAGCAGCAGGGACTGCAACACAGTGATGATCTGATGTGAAGAACATCTGCTGGAGACAGATAACAGGATGAGAGAAGCCTGCAGGCTTGTTGAACAGTAACTCAAACTTCAAACTAGTGTTTACAACGCGTTATGTTCTACTTCATCTACTTTCTTCTCTAGAGAGGCAAAGGATGCTTACAAATGCCCTGGAAACACACTGAATGGATTAACCCCCTGGAAAGTGGGTTAGAAAGAGGAAGCTAGGTCTGACTGTGACTCAAAGGTCACCCGTGTTACTTCATTACAAAGATATTGAGCAAGGAGAAAGCATCCATCTTTCTTGGGTAATAGTGGAACAGATATCCTTGTGCTACGCAAGGAGAAACTGCACTGTAGATTTGTCCATCTTCCCAATTATGTCTGGCAGTCACCCTTCAGGGAAGAGTGAGGACATCAGCTCTGACACTTTACAACCATCCAGGGGAGCATTCCCATCCTGCTTTTGTGCAGAACGTTTTCAACTGGGAATTGCTTTGTTCCTTTTCCAGCCCATTGTGTTGGTGTGGACAGCTTAACCCACCCAGTTAGATCGAATAGGCTGATTCCAACCAGGGCTGAGTGAACAGACGAAAAAATTCATGGTCAATATTGGTTCATATCTGAAAGTAAATTTTCATTCAGAACAGAGATATGTCCACATGACTGCTGCAGCTAAACCAACCAAGCATTGAATTGAGGCTATTCATAACAAACTGTCCATGAATGGCCTGCAGGGCAAAAACTATCTGCAGGAGAAATTTATGGGCGATTTTGACTAATGAATGAATTTGGGAATTTGGTTTTCAGCTTGCAGACAGTTTACAAAAAAACCCAAAAAACAAACCCAAAACCAACACCCCCCCAAATGAAACTTATTGAATAAACGATTTATAGTGAAATATTTATTCAGCTCTAATCTCTGTAACATCTATAGTTTATGGTGTTAGAAAGCAGTTTAGGATTAGCTGTGGGAGTTGTATGTCAATGAATAGCCTGTGAAAAACCATTCCTTTCTGAACAACTATATGGGGAAGTGTTAATGTCACTTGCTGCAGAGAGAGCCTGGTAAAGGGCTTGCACTTGGGAAAGGATTGTTGGATTCCAGCAGGGCTCTTGGGCTCTTTGGAGCAGAAGCTAAGGTTTGAAATCAGCCCTCCTTGCTGATAGCTGTAACTGAGGACAAAAAGGGTGAATACTAAGGCTCATGCATAGGAAGGTTTGGCAGCCGTCTGAGAGAATCCTTTTGCTTCTTCAATGATATTCACTGAAAGACTGAGCTGTGATCGATTTTCACCAAGGCTGTAAGAAACATAACTCAAACCTTGTTATATAACAAGGGTATTTATATATTCGAGGTGCTAAATGTTCATCTGCCTGGAAGTGCCTTGCAGCTAGGCACAGCATGCCTTTATGCCTCTATTCCATAGCATTTTACATGGTGCTAATATTAAGAAGTCCAACTGGGAAAACAGTAACTACACCTTGAGTGAATATGGTGGTCATCTAGATGCTGTTCCACACTGCATCGCCCCCCGTTTTAAGACCAACTTGCCCCTTCTGAGCATACCTTCTCCTACTGCAGGGGCACCTTGATTGGATCCTACCCCTGTATCCAAATGCTTTTGAGCAGTCTTCAGAGCCTGTTTTCCCTATCAAGTAGTACAGAATGGGAACAGATCAATCCTTCTTCTTGACGTAGGCAACAGAAACAGCTCCATACCCCTCCTTTGCAGGACCAGGAAATGGCTTTGCTTTGGCAAAGATGGAAGTGGAGTTGACTTCTTAAGCTTGTCCAACACTGAGTCCAAGGAAAGGAACCACCACTGAATACGGGGTAACTCAGAAAACAATAACCTGTAATGAAACTGAAGATGTTCCTGTTCTGTGTTTGGAAATCCTGCTCAGCACTTCTGCAAGCACTCTCAAGTGGTGCAATGAAGAACTTTTTGCAAAACCCATCCTGTTTTTGCTCTTTTCCCCCAAATGCGCTGAATGCTTCTAAGCTGAGTCCAGCTGGAAGGAGATACATGCTGCACACAGCCATTCTGTGAAGGAGAGCTATAGGACCAGCTTGCCTGGGAGTGCTCTGGAGATTCATAACAAACATGGCACAGCATTTCATTACAAGAGTCGACAGGGAGTAAACTGCATTGTATGGATACTGGTTTGTGCTGCTTCTCTGTTTCCCAAAACATTATCAAAGAGAGATCTCAACCTTCCTTCCATTACAATCACTGAAATGTAATTGTCACTATGTCCCAGTTATGTTATTGCTCCCTGCTCACTCTTCCACCCCTTCATCTACCCACTTGTTGCATCTCCTGGCCTGCTCCAGAAGCCAGCTTTATGCAGGGGTTAACTAATCCAACATGTTTCATAGAAGACTTGTCTATGATAGCAGCAAAAATAGAAACAGAGATAGCAAGAATGAAGGTACATTGGCTCATAGTCTTGTTCATATTTGCTTTTAGTACTGTTGATGTTTCAGGAAATAATGAATACAACTATGAATACATTTCCAACTGCAGAAAGGTTTTAAAGCATTACAAAGCATTTGACTTTAGAACAATTACTGTTGAATTCTATTAATTTTGTGGCATGTTTCAGATGTCAAAAAAAAAAAAAAAAAAAAGAACTTAGACTAATGATAGTGCTCTATTTTGGTACAAACAATGCATAGCAAAGCAACTTTCCTGGAAGTGCCCATCTTGCAAATATTTTGCTTCCAAGTCTGACTCATCTTAAGAGATAGGGACCAGAGAAAACTATCCTAGGGCCACAATGGCTATTTCTTAAGGTAAGTACGATCATAATAATGTTATTCTATCTTTTTGCAACTCCACTTCGTTATTGCAAATTCACATTTTTAAGTGAATGTATTCTTTTATCCTTAATTTTACCTTGTGACAGAGTAAATTTCTGAGTAATGGGACACACATTCAGACACTGCAGTCTTTTAGGGCTTCTTTGCCATTATTTAAGCTTGCCCTGTCAAACCATTGTTTCAGAGTGTGGCACTGTAAAGTCAGGGGGAAGTCCACCTTTGTACTACAAGGAGCAGGGCCTAAGCAGGCAGTACAGGCTATTGCATTGTGAAAAGGCAAGAATTATCATTAATGTCTTTGTGAAGCAACAAAAGAATAAATAGAAGAAAGCAAGAGAAAATAAGCCAGTGAAAACAAGGTGCTGACTTAGGATCAATAGCACAGAAGTATGTGCGTGTGCCTTTTTACATTATTTCTTTTCCCAGCACTACTTTCAAAGGAAGCAGGAACCTGAACAGAGAGTCCAGAGGACAGTAAGGAAACTAATCAGTGTTCTGACAAATATTACCTACAAAAAAAGATTGAGGGAATTTGGGTTAATTAGCCTACAGAAAAGAAGGCTGAAGGGGGAGGATGGTAACAGTCTTCCAGTATATAAAAGGCTGCTGCAAGGAAAAAGACAATAAACTGTTCTTCTCATCCATGGTGGATAAGACAAGAAATAATGGGTTTAAATTGTAGCAAGGAAGATTCAGGCTAGAAATAAAATGGCCATGGTAGTGAAGAACCAAAATGGATTGCCTGAGGTGAGTGTGGAGACTCCATCACTGGAAAGCTTTTTAAGAGTAGATTAGGTGGTCATTTGCCAGGCACAGTTTAGTTTTAGTTCATCTTACCTCATGGCAAGGGATGAGCCAGATAGTTTCCTGAGGTTTCTCCATGCCTTTTTAATTTGTGGTTCTAGATCTGCCTGGTATTCAATCAACTCCATAAATGGGCTGGAACACTGGTTTCAAAAGCAAGTTCACATGGTGTAATAAGAAGACTGATTCAGTTCTCCCTTGGGCTATACTCAGTAAAGCTCTCAAATGCCTATTGAAAATACATTCAGGTGGGTTATTCTGCAGTTGCGGTGGGAGTAAGGTGTTAGGGGGAGCACTAGAAGCAAGGAGGGTTGAAAGGTGTCCTCTGTGACAAGAGATGTCCTATCACATTTATTTTTCAGGAATAACTGGAGTTGGTTCAAGGTAGTTTGGTCAAACTAAGATGTTAAAATCATGCTCAGGCTTCAAACTTTTTCAGATTAATTCTTTCAGCCTTCTTTGTTCTGATCCCCGTTACTGTTGTAGTAATTCCTGGAAGTCCTTTTCCCCATGCTGGTTTCTGCTGTTTCTGATCTTTCTCTTTTTAATCATAGAGGAATTAACTAACCAGTCCAGCTGAAAGCCACACAATTCCTCCTCCTCTTTCACCCTCCCTTTGACACTTCAGCTGACCACACTATTCTTAATGCTGTCAAATCCCAACAAAACCAAACAGAAGAAATACTCTTTGCTTGCTATGCATTCATGCCCCAGCCATTGCCTTTCCCCTCAGAGGAGGTGGACTGGGCATCTCTGACAGTTTCTTTGACCATATGGTGGCACCATCTCTGTCTTTGTCAATTCATAACATTCGGAAAATGGTCACTTTTTGCTCCTTCTCAACCCCCAATGTCTCTTCTGTGCTGTACCAGATGTTATGCAAAATACAGCAGGCATTTATCACACCAGGCGTGTTTAGATGATTTATAAGGCAGTACCACCTGCCCTTCAGTCTCCCAGAAACACGTGCTGCTGATATTCTACAAGGAAACACTTGTTCCTCCAGTCTAAAGGCCCGTCAACAGGCTCTGCAAACCAGGTGGGCTGGTTTACCTGCATTTGAAGGAAGAACTGTAAAGGAAAGAAGAAAGAAAGAAAGTAGTTTGTCAAAGATTGTTGCAGCAGACCAGCCCCTGTTCCCAGTGTTCCTGATACCATGAGCATCGATTTCCAGACTTTGTCATGCTAAAGCACATATCACACATGCTTTCCTGGGTACTGCTGTGCCAGGTGAAGAGTGTACTGACTACAGTTTTCTGGCACGGCCCCCTTCCTAGAATAAGTTTCTTTTCATAACTACCTCCTGAGGTGTTTTTTTCATCAGGACCCCACAACTTGTTTTAGCCATCTGAACTAGGTTAGCAATGACCTGTTATCAAAGCTAAGCCAGATCCTTCTGCCTGAAATGGGGAAGGTTGCAGGAGCATCTCAGTCAGCCCATCTGACCAAGCAATAATGTCTTCTTGGCTGCAGCTGGAAAAGGACATCCAGCCCTGATATTTGTGACACTGAATGTGTCACCAAGCCCAAACAAGGGGAGCCATGAGGCCTTATATTATTATAAATAAGTAACATTTTTTTGTCTAATGTGTAAGGGACAGAAAATAAGGATAGAGAACCACTGGGCCATCACTATACATCTGAGATGTCTGAGAACATCAGTGAAAAGCTATCAACAGCCTAGGTGAGATACGTTACAGTTATTCCCACAGGGAGTTCTGAAGGGAAATATCCACTGGCATCCTGAAGAGATGGGGCTGGTCATCCCTGCCCTGTAGAGCTGTTGTATTGCTGTAGTCACAATAGTTTAATGTGAGAGGCAGTGTTCTGCCAAAAAAAGCCAATCACAGTTAGTGTCGAGCAGAAGTTAGTGGTAAATCCTGCTTCTTACTCATAGTACTGTGGTATTGAAAGCCTAATGAAAACCTGAATCCACATTATCTCACTTTGTGGTTTCTCATACTTGTGTGTCACCATGCTCATATTTTGCCTCTTCTGATCTCAGCATCTATCTGCATGGCCTTTTTTTCATCAGACAACATTTTAAAAATGGTGCTTGAAATATTTATGTCATAGGACATGAAAACTGGAAGTTTGTAGTTCAATCCCTGCTTCAGCCTCACATTTCTTGTGTTATCTGATGTGAAACTCACTATATATTAGATCAAGGACTGTAGAGCAGAGCAAAGGAGAATCTTCTACCATGGCACATTCCTTTAAAATGCTTGAAGGTTAACGGGAGTGAATGTGGAGCCTCACACATACAGTGAAGTCAGCCTTGACAAGCAGTGTGCATGCACTTCAGGTCAGGATACTCTAGTTAAATGAATAACAATTTTGGTCTTAAAGTAGTTTTCCTCTGGGTATGAGACAAACCCAAAAGGACAGGAAAATAGGTGTAAAAAAGGGGCAACTGTCTCCCCTAGCCATTGTGTTCCTCTGTCTTGGTGCTAGGCAGAGGAGATAAGGTTAGAAACAGGTGGAAAAGTAACTTCTTCCGGTAGGAGACAGTGAGCACTTCAGAAGAGACAGCAGGTTATAATGACTGTCCTTGCCAATGTATGTGGAAAGTACTCTGGGTTTGGGGAGATGAGCAAAGATACAGACCCCATCCTGCAAGTGTGCAGAGTGCAAGATACTATGAGGCCTGGAAGTCTATGAAGAAATCCCAGCTGGTCTCAGCCATGCCTTTGACCTCTGCTCTCTGCCTGTTCCGTACAGATCATTAATTTCACATTTCAGACAAGTAGGTTCTGTCCAACAGTCTACATCCTTACTGAGTAAATCAATGAATGTTCAAAGAATGTGCTATCTTCCACTGCCTGAGGTAGGTGAATGCAGTGCACTTGGTCCACTTAGGCACCAGCCCAGACCATTTGGATTCACTGCACTCAGCAGCACACGGTGGTTTGCAAGGTACTGGAGTGGGCTAAACCTACGCTCACCAGCTCTGTGTAACGAAGCATCCTTTATGCACCGCAATGATCTCTTCTCACAACTGCTGTATTTTTTACCTGCTTTCAGATAGCATTATCCTGAGCTCTGCCGTCACGACATTTTACAGCAAAATACCCATCTGCAATATTTCCTTAACGATAAGAAATGCTAGATTTCAGCCCCTCAGTTTTCTGACAAGAATAACAATGACTCTTCCTCTAGAGTGAAGGGCGGGAGGCATTGTATATTATTGCCATCGTTTTGTGTTTCTGGAGGCGGATGTTTGATAAGATTCTTCAGTGATACAGATTTGCCAGGCACCCCTAAGCTGTCATCAGAATTTATAAAACAAAAACCCACCTGACCCCTAGTGACAGGCTACTGAGACAGGAAACCTCTGTTAGTCCACAGAAACCAAGTAAATAGGGCTGGAAAAACCTCTAGAGTCCACTGCTGTACCAGAGAATGATTGTCTCCCAGACAGCTCTGCACGAGCAAAGCAACAGGCTTTCTTCAGGGAGACAGGTCAGCATCTCCATTATCGAGTGTGCCCACCAGAGGCTAAATCTCCACCCTTTTAATTTCACCGGGTTCTTCATAGCTGTAAGACCTTTATTCCTCCCAGGACAATGATTCTTCCATCAAATATTTGTAGCAGGTTAAGTATGTTCCTCTGGGTATAGCTAGGCAGCTATACATATTTAGCTCTCTTTCCCACCCCAGGAATCAATTTCCCAAGCCCTTTAATCATGTTTACTGCTCTTCTCTGAATCTGTACAGTCGCTGGCATTTTGCATTGGTTCCCATTCATCTCTGGGCTTTTTGATGAGCTATGAGGCTTCATCTTTGCCTTTGTTCTGCCAAAAGAGGCAATATAGTGAAGCAGGTGACACTCTGAGGTAATGGCCTCCTGTGACCATGATTCTCTGCCTCCTTAGACTGCAGGGTGATCTTGGAGGTCAGTTTCTTGTTGCAGTCTTTCTCACTGGGTGAACTGAGACAGCAACAGTTCCCTCTCCTGTGAAGTGCTTGGAGTTCTATGTATGCAAACATCATAGAAACACGGAACAGCACAGCTGTTATTGCTGCTTAGAGGAGTGGCTGGCACTGGGAAAAGATGACAGGTTCTCAGGCAGAACCCTGCTCCATTTCCCTCCCATACCCACACACCAGCAGATATACATTTGTGTTCGCTGATGTCCATCTCTGCTGTGCTGCTCACATCTCTCTAAGCTGAGAAAGTCTCAAAGGAAAGAAGACAGCTTGAGCTTGAGCTGGGGGCAGTTATGTTGCTTAACAGTTTCACCTCCCTTTGATTATTCCTTGTCAATGAGGGACCAGAACATTAACTCTCAATATATGAAGTCATTATATTGGGTTTTAATCTCTGTTATATTTCACTGTTGACTTTTCTAACGGAATCAAGACGCTTCTTGGCAGCTTTTTCTTCTTACTTGCCCTGCTATTTGACCACTACAGGAGCAGTTTGGTTTCTCCCATGATCTTGGATGCCAGTAAAGAGCTCTGGTCCCCTTTCTGCCATCTGCCACCCTGGCACTTCTTGGCCTCAGAACAGTAGATCAGATTTCACCTTGATCAAGCTGCAAAGCATTAAGGAAAGAGCCTTGGTCTCCAGACACTGTGGCTTGGTGTGAAGTGGGATGCCACAGTGGGCATGAGGTAGTAGATTCTTGCCAATGAGCCTCCTGATGGCAGTGCAGAGAGAGTGGATAGCTCCTGGACAGGACCCGAAGGAAAAGGCAAAGCAGCTGAGAGCTGGGTGACTGCTTTGCCAGATATGTCCAGCAAATGCTGCTGGTTGCCCAGCTGTAGGGAGGTGGCTCCAAGTCTACTTACTACAGGCATCCTATCGAGGTTGATATGTGTCTGCCTGGCTGGAGAGGTATCATCAGCCAGTGGCAGAGACAGGGCAAATATGTGCCAGCGGATGTGAGGCTGGGAAAAGTGTCAGGCTGAATCCTACAAACATCATTCTGTGTCAGAGGAGATGAATTGTAGGGAAAGGTGTTTGGCTCCTTTTAGAGTCAGAAGAGGGAGAGGGGTTTCTTTGGTAAACTATTCAGAGACATGTTATGGTCTACGTTACCTGATGCCCAGAGTAGGGCTAAGGCGAAACTCTGGTCTTTGATTTAGGATGCAGTCACTCTCCCATGTAGTCACAGCTACTGTCCAGCTCTTGCAGCTGCTAAGACCCATCGGTTACTCAATTTTTATTTATTCTAAAGCTTCCCAGCTGCCTATAGATATCCTTGGCTGAATGCCATAACCCACAAATTGATGGCTCAGGAAAAGAGCTGAGTGCCACTTGTCTGAACAGTGCTGCCTCCTGAACAGGAGGGGCATCCTCACTTCTTGCCCTCTGCATATTCTCACAGAGTAAGGCCTATGACTGATGTTTGCCATTCTCCCCAGCATGCTGGCAATTGGTTGCTGAGAGGTGCAGTCGCTGCACAGTGTACCTGTCCAAGGCATGAAAGCAGTGGGGCACATAAAATTATGGAGGGCAGGCACAAGGGCATAGGTGATTGAGAGCAAGACTTTAGAGAAGACGTGGTGTCATGATTACAGGTAATCAAAATAAGACAAAATAAGGCAGTGAAGTAGGGAAGTTTGGAATAGAGCTAAGGAACAAGGAAGGTCATTTGCAAACAGTTTGGCCATGACAGCAATAATGTTTATATACTTACACAGCTTTTAGCCAGACAGACAAAAGAAGAGCAGAGGCCTTAAGACCTAATCCCAGACTCAACCATGCACCTCCAGCCAGGCCTTAGTTTCATGTAGATTTTGGCTGGCATTGTGGTTAACTAACATTTGCAGAGTGGACTACTTTTGCCTCGTCAAAGATGACAGAGGTGAGTGCAAGGAGTAGGAAAAATCAGTAAAGGATGAAACAGTGAGACACCCTGAGTGAACAGTGAAGAGGTTCAGTGTTTCTTCAGCCATTTCCCAGGCCTGAAGAACCACTGAGGAGTTTCAGCTGATGAAGAACACACCTCACTATACACATAAACATCTGCCTTGGCACACAGCTGTTCTGAGGAAGCAGCAGGGGGAAAGGAGAGAACAGGAACAAGGTATCAATGAGAACAGCGGCTTATTCTGAGAAAGCTGAACAGGTAAATGGAGGCTGCACAAACGCAGACAAACTTTAGATTTGAATCAGAAGTGATGTGCAGCATCAGCAAATACATTTTAACACAACAGATATTTGCCTATGATCCTCACTGTTCTGTGGCTGTGAGGATACGATGCTGTAGAAAATGTGGCTGTAATACAGGATGGGACAAGAAGGAATGACCTGAGTGGCATGTGCACTGCAGACTGCTCTCAGCATTCACACCTCTGTTTTTTTCCCCTCCTGAATTTATGAAAAAGGGTTAAGATGTATTGTGTGCTTTCCCCCTTTCCACTACATGAGCTGACACTCCTCTCCATGGTCTTCTCATGGCTCCTTGATGAAATGGGCCTATGATGTTTAAATGTGCGGTGTCGTGGTACATCCAGACCAGCACAGCTGCTTAAATTACACAGAGATATGTGAAAGGAGACACTGTGGACCATATGCCCTTGTTCTACCTTTTAGTATACAGATTGTGGTCTATGTCTTCGGGATCATTTTGTTTCAGGGATGGTCTCTGTCCTTTGGGTTTACTGTGTACAATGTTCAGTTTTTCTCTTTGCTCAGCATGATGGCTATTTTGATAGACATTTTAGTTGACATCTTCTCCATCTATGCTGCAAAGGGCAAATCTAGGCACTTTACATGAACATTTTGGATTGTAATTTAGCGCAGGAAGGAAAGGTTGCAATGATCAAATCCTTGATTGGCACTAGTTGCCTGCGACAGGGTCGGTAGTGAAAGCACAGGCAGGTGTCTTTGGCAGACCTAGCTGGAGCAGACTAAAAGGCTACAACTCCTTAGGCATGCTTAGATGAGTGTTTTTAGGTCTCAGCTGTGAGGGCAGTCCTCCCACATGAAGGGCTGTAACAAACAGCAGGAACTGCTATCATCTTAAACTATGTTGGCTCAATCAGTAAAAAGATGTTATTGTGTCAGTAAAAGAGGAACTGTCTACATATGTAGTATAAATCTGAATTCATGATCACTTGGTTTCTGTGTTATGGAAATGTTCAGAATTTTTGACCTTGGGCACTGTTATAGGGGAATGGGTTGTCCATGTAGGCAGTTTGTAGTGGACCACTCAAGATAGATTGTGAGAGAGGGAGGAATTGTGCTATCATCCGGTTCAACAGAAGAAGCCATGATTTTGAGTTGCCACAATATCTAAAATCGCACTAAGGAAAAGGTACCATAGCTGTGGAATATCACAGCAAGGCTGCCCCTGTGAGCTGTCAGTTGGTGTGGCCATGGTGGTGCTTCTTAACACAGGTGTGGTCCTTGCTCTGCTGCTTCAGAAGAAAGATGTTTCTTCCTTGCTCAAATGTTTCCTCAAGGTAAGAGTAACAAAGACTGGAAGGTGTGAGCATCTACTGCTTGAGCAGAGAGGTTATTCTGAAGTAAAAAGCTTCCTAGAAAACTGCCAGGAATAGAGAATCTGAAGAAAAAAATCATGGTCTGGTGCCTTGTACTGTGAGAGTGCACTGGACCATGGGAGATACTGATCCCTCAAGGATACTGGCCTATTGGGAAACTAAGGAGCACCACCCTTCCAAACTACTCCTAGGAGGCAATGGATCACTCCTAGGAAAGGTACTCAGCTTATTGGTTGCCTGCTGTAAACTTATGAAGGGAGCTGTGCTGCTTTCCCTCAGTACCTCTCACTTGAAATGTATCCAAAATTACTGACTTTAAATATGAGGCCATAATATGTTTATAGGTGGATTTTAGTTACAAGAGAGAGGCAAGGAGCACAGCATGTTAGCATGGACTACAGTCCCCAAAATACCAGCCACACAATTGATCTGCTGGAGACAGGGGAGACAGATGTTCGACAACAGGTTTTATCTGAAGTGGTGAGGTGATGTGTACAAAGGGATACTTTTTAGAAAGGAGATTCAAAATATTTTCTTCTGTTCAGTGCAGGCCATGTCCCTTTGCCAGGGAGCGCAGAAGCTGCTTAGCTAGAAATATGAGTTACTCAGGGAAAAATCATCGCTTGTTTTCCTATTGAAGCAAAGATGCTTTCTCATAACGATAACCAAAGCAGGAGGCAGAATCTCTTGGCAGACAAAGTGACATTAAAAGCATTTGCTGGAAATGCTTTCCACTTTGTTCCTGAAAAATGTTCAGAGTGTATTGATGGAGCAGCAGAGGACTCAGTTGTACAGCAGGGACCTAGCTACTGTAATTTGAAGTTTGGGGGGGGAAAGACCAGAGGGGTGGTGAAGACCCTCCAGTGGGATTTAGGAGTTTCCTCCTCTGGGAATATTCTTATACTAAACCTACTAATCAGTTGCCATCTGGCATAATCCAAAGACAGAAAAGACGCTCTTCCAAAGCATGTTTAGAAGCTACTGGGACATGTCATCTCTGGCGGCAGGATGATTCACCAGCACTGGAGAAGAAAAACACTGGGGAAATCATCCCTAACATACAGATGAATCCGGGACTAGAGCCCAGCATTGTTTCTTTCAGCACATTGCTGCGTTGTACCCACGGGATAAAGGCAGCAGCAAGGGCTGATTCAGGCCATGTCTTTTCCTCAGTGAAAGTGAGTTGTGCAAAGAAACACAAATGCTTTCTACTTTGTGCTCTGTGGCTTCTTCACAGTCAACACACAGGACTGCTTTGAAGGTTCTGTAGAGTATATGTGGGCTTCTATGGTCCCACACATGGTGGGAATCATGGTTCCACTCTGCCTCAGGCTGCACTCACAGCTTGCAGCATGGAAGCAAAGCTAATCTCAAGGCTGTCCTCTAAGGCATCAGTGGCTGAAGCTGCAGGCAGAGCCAGGATGCACACTGCTAGGCAGGAATTGTTGATTCCAAGGCCTAAGTTTCTATCTGAAGGAAGCAGATGCTTTGCAGGTGCTCGTCTGAGATGAGCTGAGCTCCTACAGGAGATAAGACTTGTCTGTCATCCTCTCCTCAAAGTTCAAATGCTCCTCCTCACAAAAAAAAGTGCTGTTAGCACAAACACTAAAAAGACTTTAAGATACAAGCCTCAGATCTTGTTGGAACAGGAGGAGGAAGAGCATAAACCAGAAGTGGATCCTGGTCATATTGAAAGCTGTGAATGATGATAGTGCTTAAGGGAAACAGAAAAAAATCAGTAAAAGAGTCACCACAATAAACTTTGCCCACTACCAGTCATCCCAGCTTGCTTGCATCCATTGCATATTACAAGAACTTGTAATATTGGAAAAGCTTCCTCAGCCTGCAGATGTCTTAGAGAGCCTCAGCACAATGAGGACAAAGCTTGCCTTCTGCCACAGATGCTTACGTAGCAGATGGGACTCCATGCTAATCACTTGTGTATCAAGGCCCTGCGGGCACCTGTGTGGCTTAATGACCCTGTCTAACTTCAACTGGGCCCTCCACCCCAAGCACCCTCCTCTATTGGTCCAGGAACTGCTTTTATTCTCCAACTCAGGTTCTCAGCCTTGGTTTGAGCTATGTTCCAGGTAGCCTTACCCTCAGGTGCTTCAATTGAGTGGAATTCCTGCATGAACTCAGGGCCTGGCTCATTTCGTTGCTATTTATCACTAGCCTGTTAGCACAACCTACTTCAGCTCTGGTAGGGCACCATGGGGCTGTGCTTCTGGTTTGAGAGGACATGCTGGATATCTGCAGCTCCTGACTTGTCTTCCCATGTGGAGTAGCTGTGCTTTTCCTGTGTCCTGATGTCAGGTGAGTGACCTCAGCATGGTGGAAAAGTGGAGTGTTTTGCTGGTTTTCTCAGCAGCTGCTGACCCCAGAAAGTTAGTTGTGCATTGTTGCTTGTTATGGAAATCAAGGGATTCAAAGTAAGTGATCACTAAAAGGAAATGACAGATAGATTTCCATTTTTTTCCCCATGTGGAAACAAAATGCCAGGCTTTCTTCTTTCTTCACTTGTTTCTACTGTCTCTGGTGCCAATAGCTGTCTTACACATCAGGAGCTAGAATCTGACCTCTTAAAGAATACAGCTGAAATGAAGCGTATATTATATGTGAGCATTAAAATGTGCTGGAAATCTTCATTGTCTAATCTGCATTCCCCTCTAAGAAGGAAAAATAGGTGCACTCTTACAGTTCTGCTAACCCATGGAACTCACTGCTCCATGACAACTTCAGGGTCAGAAGCTTAGCAGAATTCAAAAGGGATGCTCAAATAGCCAACGAGAGCATACACAATTATATTAGACAGGTTGAAAATGCAGAAGGGATGCAAACCTTCATGCTTGAGGGTATGTGCTCACTAAGAAGTGATGGCACTAAGGAGGAAACTTCCCCTATCGGCAGGTTGCATGATTGCTCTTCTGCAGCTTCTTATGAGGATCACAGGGGGAGTCAGGACCCTTCACCACATGGCCTGCAGATGTGACCCTGTCTAGCAGCTGGTTTGCTTATTTCCTTAGTTTGTGAGACACCCAGAAACTCATGAGGGGGGATGCATTGAGAATATAGCAAGTGAGGTGGCAGCAATTTAGTAGGAGGTGAAATAATTTGTACAGTGATGTGTTGACAGATGTGTGAATTGTACACAAGCACAATATAAGGAGCTGTGCAGTGAGGAAGTGAGTGGTGCACACTTCTAGACAGGATCTTTGCTGTGGAGTTCTCACTCCTGCTGTTTATTTTACACCTTCAATCTTAACAATAAAACTCAGCAATCTACAAAGTGCTATGAAACCTGTCTTTAGGTTCTGGACTAAGTTCCAAGCCTGCTTTTTGGGCTTGCTGTAGGTGCAGCGTGGTACTGTAGAAAGGAATGGAGTCTGTGAAGCTAGACAGAGCTTGGGGATGTGTGAGAAAGGTGCTGTATGAAGCTAAAAGTGATGAATGGAAGTGAGAACTCGAGGAACAAGTATTTGTTGCTGTCAAAGCCAGGTCAAGAAACGGAGTTCTTGATCCTGCTGCATGTGCCCCAGCCATTTACCAAGGCTGCTGAACTTGTAAGAGACCATTGTCCTAGGAGCAGGAGGATTATCTCTGTAGAGACAAAGAAACAAGTTTCCTTGTGTCTTTTTTTTCCCCCTATTTTAAAAGAATAGTAGAGGAATATATATTTTGGGGCTTTCTAGAATTTTCCTTGAGATGGTAACAAGTCCTGGAAGGAATATTGCTAGAACTTTTCTGCTCTTCTGCTGCAGTAACAAGCTGTCCCCATAATGCCCCAACTTGTCTCTATTTGTATTGTGCTCACACTTTCCAGTCATGTCTCAAATGGGATACAAAGAAGGAAAGTAGAACTTGCCCTGAAAGTGTCACCCCTAATTAATATCCTCCAAGGCAGCTCCCTAATTAGTATGCAGATCTGGTTTCAGTGCAGCTTGTTAATGGGCTCACTCCTCAGAGAATGGTAATTAGGTATGACACTAATATACTATGGTGTTACAGGAACCTGCCACAAAGCTAGATCCACTGTCTAGGTAAGTGGCAGCCACCATACCAGAAGAACAGGACCTGCTTGGGTAAATCCATTTTTAGGGTGAGAACAGAGTGAAACAAGAAGGGGCAATTTGATATGGTGGAATAAAGAAGCCCAAAGTGCTATCAAAGATCTGGCTGGCAAACAGGATGAGTAAAGAACCTCACTAGCTTATGTCCTATGTTCTCCACACCTGTCTGCTCATGCTCATCATTCATGTGCTACAGAACTTCTTCCTCACAGGAGTGTTCTGAGGCTGCTTTGCTTTGAAAAAGCTTATCAGTCCTGTCCTTTAGTGTTCCTATAGTCTCCTCTTTCTTGTCTTTTCAAGACCAAAAAGTGTGTATGTTTGTTTGATAGTTTCTTGACACTAAGGGACAGAATTATTTTGCAGAATAAAAATCTGATGTCTATGGAAACATTAATCACAAAAACTTTAATGTCTTTCACTGACCTCTTCTTTTTGGACATAATTTGAAATGGTGGAGATATTAGGAAATATTAGGGGGTGCCATGGTTTAACCACAGCCAGCAGCTAAGCACCATGCAGCTGTTCACTCACTACCCACCCCACCTTGGTAAGCTGGGGAAGAGAATAAATAAAGTAAAACTCCTAGGTTGAGATAAGAATAGTTTAATAACTGAAATAAAATAAGATGTAATAACAATAATTGTAATGAAAAGGAAGATAAAAAGAGAGAAATAAAACCTAAGCAAAGACAAGTGATGCACAGTGCACTTGCTCACAAACTGCTGACTGAATCCCAAGCAATGACTGGCTCCTCTGGAAAACTGCTGCCAGTTTACATACTGAACCTGACATTCTATGGTGTGGAATATCCCCTTGGGTAGTTCAGGTCAGCTGTCCTGGTCAGTCTACCCCCAGCTTCTTGAGCACCTGCTCACTGTCAGAGCATGGGAAATTGAAAAGTGCCTGATTTAGGATAAGTGCTACTTAGCAACAACTGAAACCTCATTCTCACACTAAATCCAAACCACAGCTTTGTACCAGCTACAAGGAAGAAACTCTATCCCAGCTGAAACTGGGATGGAGGAAAAAAATCCAGCAAAAATCCTCCAAGGCCTCCCATAGTACTAGACTTATGGAACAAAAGGACACAAACTGGAGAGGGGAAAAAAAGGCTTATTTTTCCAAGATGTCAGACCAAAATGCTGGATTCCATTGTGCTGAGCCATCAAGTGTGTGAAATTAAGAGTCTCTCTCAATCTGTGAATCAGCACTGAATTGAACAAATCTTTTCATTTGTGCACCTCTTCAGCTCCCTGGAGTTGTCTGTATGTGCATCTTCTGCACTGGTGGCACCGAGCAGGCTGCCAGACTCACTTTGTGCAGTGGTCTGTCATGAGCATGACCTCAGACGTACAATGTTTTTATCATCCACAATTACTATGATCCTCTGAGTGTATAAGCACCTTTGCCTTCTCTCTGTACTATTATCCTCTCTTCTCTGCCACACAGAGGCAGAAAGATAGTTCAGAAGGCTCCCCCTCTGTCTTATACCAAGGGCTCAGGACCACCATATTTGGCCCAGAGAATTCCTTGGTGCAAGCTGTCATTTCCCCACAGACAAGCCTTGCAGTTTGTCAGATGCAGTTTTTCTGCAATGCTGTATACTTGTGCATGAAATGATGTTGATTCACTATGGCAGCTGATGACAATATGGCTCTTATCAAAGCAACATGAAGGAGGGAGTGAGCTAGTGTGTGTAGCATGAAGGCCAGAGATCTCCATCTGATAAAGATCTGGATTTGTTTTTCCCGGTACCATTTTCCACATAGGTTGGTCTTGATCTTCAGAGGTCCCTTCCAACCCCTAACATTCTGTGATAGTCACCAACTGAGCGTGATATTTTTTTTTTTCTCCATGTTAGTCAAACCTTTCTAAGCAGCGAATGAGAGAAGCTTCTGGAAGCTGAAAGTCTTCCAGGTAGAAATAATCCACTGTTACAAGTTTAAGGCTTAGAGGTTTTTTAGCAGATTTTTAGAAAACAGACAGTGAAAGGTCTTGAGCCCACGAAAGTTTGGAATGGAAAGAAGGCTGCATTTAGGAGTAAGCTTTACAAAGCATGTACTACTACTCTCTTTAAAGCTGAGGTAAGTCAAGGCCCAAGAACATGGAGTTGAGTAGATGAAAATTCTGTACCCCTGGGGATTTTCAGGATTTCTTAGGAATGGGAGTCACTTCTTTAATTGAAGGTATCTGCAAAGAATGTTTGGTTGGCTTGTATATGAATTCCCTTTGTCTCCTGCATGATACACAGTGAAACCCTGATGGTCTTTTTTTATGCTCTTTGAGCTTTACTGAGGCTGAGCTTTTAACTCTTGAACTAATTAAAAGCTCCCTTTTCACATGTAAGTTTTAGCAAAGATTTCCTACTCCTCTTGCTAAACAAGGCATCAGAGTTCCTGAAGAGCTAGGATGTTCATCTCTGCTACAGCAAATGAGATACATTTGTGTTCAGGTCCTAAAAACCTGGCTTCATTTTAACATCCCAAGCTGATTACCATCCCTGATGCTTAGTGAATCACTGGGGATAGTCAAAGCGGTAGTTCTATCATCTGAATCCTATTCTTGTCAATATGCCTTGGAGCGAATGAGTGCAGAGCAGTTAAGACTCCAATCCCTCACTGGCATCTCTGAAACAAATAGCATTAAGATAGATGCTTGGTCTAAGTGCACAGCAGTCTCTTTTCTCTAAGAGATGGATGGTCACAGCACTTTTCATGCTGGATGCTTTGTAGTCATGAGGACTTGTGATTTCACTTAACCTAGATGAGACCGGATCAGATACCGGTGTGTGTTCCCTCATGTCCTCTGACTATGTCCTTGAACTGTGCCAGCTCAAAAACCTTTTCCCATGTCTCTTGTACAGATCAGTGGAGGAATTTGAACTGCTAACCTGACCTTTTGTCCCCTTAACATATTGTCCCAAGACAATTTGGTGGAAGAGACCTTTAAGTTGCCCTCGATATTTCATAACTTTAAATATTTTATAACAAATTAAATGTTAATTGTGTGCTGTCCAGGGGAGAAAATCATTGTAGTATTCAATTAACATTTAATATATTAGCCATCAAATATTTAAATAGCTCCTATCCAATGGATGTATTTCTTCTGCATTATCTGTGTGGATCCTTGACTTGGCTTTCTACAGAACTTTTCACCAAGATGTTACAGCAGAATAACTTTAAAAGGGTAGAAGAAAGTTCACATCTTTGCCCGTGTTTTCTTGCTTTTGAAGTTTTTCAGCACAGCATAGAAGCTCTGGATACTAGCATGGGGGGGGAATGAACAAGCTGATAGCTCCTGCAGTATTGCTTTGGTGTTCTGCTAGCTCACCCTCTCTACAAGTCATGACATCTTTGAGAAGGTGCCTAGAGATCTCTTAATTACACAGTTGCCTCCTTAAGTCACTTCAGTACCTCTTCATTGTGCTATGCATCAAAATCAGCTTCTATTCTCAGGGCCCTACTTCTCATGGCTCCTGCTTTTGTTTCCGATTTGGTTTGCTTTTACAGCTGCTCCCCTTGATCTGTCCTCAGTGATCGCTTCTTTCAACTTCTTCCCTCACTGACAGGTTTGTCTTCTTTCCTGTCACCCTCATGTGCTTTTAATACTTTCCTATAAGGTTTATTCATCATGCTGCTATTTTATTCTAAAACTAGCAGACCTTCTCCCCATCCCCTAAAAACAAGTTCACATTCCAATAGCAAAACAATGTGTCTGTGGGGAAGAGATGCTAAAATCAATGCTTATAAAGTTTATACTTAACAAAGTTTGCATGTTAACTATTGGCAGGATGAGGCCAATTCCACAAGGCAATGTGTAAGCATTAGTGAGCAAGATGTATCTTAATCCTGTGAGGTCAGGCATCACAAAATAGAGACTGTGGGGCAGGCATTGACTGGGGAAACTGTTTCTTGTGCTGGACTGATTTGGTAAATGACTGGCATTCTGGCATTAATGAGACGGCTGTGAGTACTAGGGACATCAGAGTAGGAGACAAGTAGAAGGCTTGCCACATGTCTTCTCTTATGAGAGGTGTTTCATCTCAGTCAACAGACAGCCAGGCAGATGTTGACCTTGATGCTTTGGCAGTACAATGATCCCATTGTGAAGTGGTGTCAGTGATTGCAGGGAGCTGGGTTACAGCAGAACTGTCGTATAACCCTTCAAATGGAAAACTCTGGATCCTGACTACAATCCAGTTGTGTGGTCCTCACCATGATCCCAGACATATTTCCTAAATTCTTTGAAGAAATCTATTCCTTACCAGGTTTTCAGTCTTATGCTCTATTCCAAGGTGTGATGCTTGCATAGGTTTCCTGACTGGCCTGGCAGAGCTGAATATAGTATATTGCTCCTAGATGCAGAGTCCTCAGTAAAATGGATTAAGGAGATATATATTGGTGTACTCATTCTAGGTCTTGTTTCAGTTTTGGAGTCTACACTCCGACATTCTCAGTTTTCAATGTGAACTACAGGAAAGATCCAGGGTTGGGAATGTTCTCTTCTGCAGAGAAGATATTGACATTTCTATCTATTTAGCGTATCAAGGTGATGGATCTTGATCATGGAATAAAGTCAAGAGGGAAAGAATCTGTCTGAATTAAGGCAGCTCTTTAAACTAGTACTCAAAGTTGTGAAGAGATCCAAGACATGCAAGATCCAGGACATGGAAGCTAGACAAAGCAGAAGTGGAAATAAGGTATAGCAGGCTAATGAGCTGTGGGAAGAGCTCTGTCAGAACCAGGGGAATCCACCAGCACTCAAGTCTTCATTCCAGTCCTAGCAGCCTTCAACACTGGCTTCCTGGTGTGATCCAGAAGTTAGTGGGATGCAGGGGTTATTGGTGGAGGCTATGGCTTATGCTCTGCAGGAGGTCAAAGTAGCCCTGATTGCTCTTAATGTCTTTATTTGGATAACAAAGGAAAGGGTTGTCAGGCATTGGAATAGTCTGCCCAGGGAGGTGATGGAGTCACCCTCTTTGGAGGTGTTTAAGAGCTGGTAGATGCTGTGCTTAGGGATGTGGTTTAGTGGTTTTGATAGGGCTAGGAATAAGGTTGGACTTGATGATCTTGAAGGTCTCTTCCAGCCAGAACTATTCTGTGATAGTCATAGTTCTGAGGCCTGCCTCTTCTGCTCCTGTCATCTTCATCCTGTTATCTTCACAGTATGGAAGGGATTTCTGAGGCCAGGGACCTGGTTATTTCTGAAATACTTCAGTACTCCATACATTTGCCAGCTGCTTTTTTAGTCTGATGTGCCAAGCTTCTATAGCCAAATGGTACCTAATTTAGGTCATATCTGTGTGCTCCTGTCTTTAGGCAGTTATCACCGAGCTCTGAAATCCAGCATTAGAAATCTGTGCCCAAAGGGTGACATCTATTCTATGGGTCAGAATATTCTCTGTGCTTATCTTCATCCTGTCATGGCTGTGAGGTTGGCTCTCATGACTTTTTACTGCTGTGCCTGCCTTCCCTTCTGGGGGAAAGCAGAGTGCTGGGGAGGCAGGGGAGAACAACAGTGTGGGCTCTGGTTTCATTCCAAGAGCCCACAGTGTAAAACACTATTGTGTAAACACAGCTAATCTGAGGTTAACTTCCATTGCCCTTCCTTCTCTTACCTCTACAATAAATTGCCCACATATCTTCCTGATGGCCTCTTTAAAGTAGAACAGATCAATTATATGGAAATATATACGTAGTACTCTAAAATAACAAGCCCTTAGAAACACCACACAGAGTCTGCAATGCTGTTTGCAGAGCATGGACCTAATTGGTGTGAAAGTGCTATTTACAGTTTATCTCCTTGCCTGTAGGTCTCTGGGAGAGAAGCAATAGGGATGTCTGAAAAGAGTGGGGTGCTCTCTGCAAAAAGTGCTGGTTTTGTGAGAAATAGAATGACAGTGGCTATTTCTGTAGCTTTCATGCCGTCAGGGATGGTTCTGCTCTGGACTTGAGTCCTAACTCTTTTCTCCATCTGTGCAGTAAGTACTGTATGTATTATTCCATTTCCTTGAGGGCCAGTAGTTTGGTACTTGTGTGTATGGAGAAGCCCTGAAGTGTTTTTTAGAAGCTCAAGATTTTCTTAAAGGCTTGCATAAATATGACTTTAGTGTTTCATGTCTCACTCCCTTCTCTGGTGGGACCTGCTTGGGATTCTTTCTCATCCATTCTAGGATGGAGCAGGAGAAGAGGTAAGAGAGATAATGGAAGATCATTTCATGTGCTCAGTACTCTTTCCCACTAGGAATGGGGGAGCAAGATTTGAGATTTATCAGACAATCACAGAACTGAGGAGCCTGAAATATTATTGGAAGCTTGCATGTTTGGAGAAGGAAGAATATAAGATTTTACAGATCTCATAACTAAAGCTGGAGAAAACATTTGACAGTGTTTTGTGGTAGAGGTCTAGGTGACAGGGCCAGCTTGCCTAAGAAGCAGGTATGAGAGCTGCTGGAACAAGTACTGTGTGCATATTACTTCTGTATGTATTAGAGTGTTGGAAATGATGCAGGCCATTTCCCAGTAATAATCTTTGGCACTTTGAGGAGTCACTGCAAGAACTTGGCCTCATTGAGAGGAGGTGCATTTGGTCCCTGACTTTCCCCTCAGCTGTTCCTTCTCAGACTTTGGAAAGAAGGCTGGGGGAGCCTCTAGTCTATTCTCAGTAAGGAGACTTCCAGTTCTTTTTTGGGTACTTTCTTGCCTTGTGATTAAAGATCCAAGATCTCTTAATGTTGACAGCCTTGAAAGAAGAGTCTTGGTGTAATATCTTATCTGCTTTTCTGAGATTTGAGGGATAGGAGTACCACCTCCTGGGTAGACCATATATCTATGCAGTTGGGAGAAAAAAAAATGTTCACTCCTCTGAAGTGGACTATGGCTATAGGTAGAAGAAAGACTAAATAGCACATCCGTATCTCTTACACATGGATGGTAGCAAAACAGGTAGAACTGTAGCCAGGGTGCAGAGTAGAACAGTAAAGCTGCTGTCCTCAATGCTGTCAGTTTTTGGGCTGCATTTGCTTTCCCCAGTCTCATCTGTAATCCTCTAAGACTGCTCTTGTCTTTGTGCTTCTTCCCCCCCCATGCATTTTCAGGCTGGCTGTCCACTTGATCACACATTCATCTTCTCTTGCCTTTGTGGTGGTGGTTCCAACCTCTTATTTCAGTGCCTTCGCTCCAGAGGAAGGAGCCTAGTGTACTTTGCTTGTGCATGCCACCATTCTATCTGATGGAGTTATGGCCATCTAAGACAGGCAGGTTTTGGCTCCTGCATTGCTTTTTGTTCTGCATTCTGTCCTGCTCCTCAAATCCCATCCTCTCAGCCTTGTGCCATCTCCTTTCCTTAAAAATCCCACATGATTGGCACAATGCTATTGGGAAACCCACTTTTCCTTTTACCAGGACTACATCAGGGGACTGCCTATTTTCATTCCTCAACATACTTTCACAGCTGCACCCATATTCTAAGCCTAACCTTATGCTCTGATCTGAGAGGACATTTTGTCCCATCTTTGCTCTGACTTTTAGACAGCCCTATAGGAAGGGAACTGTGCCTTTCCACTCCGTGCAGCATCTGGCAAGCTGAAGGCACCTGGCATACTGTCAGTACTTAACAGAAATTAAATAGTAATAATACAAAGATACCTACAGAGATTAGAGATTTGGTTTGAAAACAAATGAAGGTTCAACTTGGCAAAAATGAAAGTTAATGCATCTGGCAATGATGGGAATGTGGAGAAATGTAGCCCTCTATGAATATTTGTAGTGTGTAAACACCAAGTGGAGAAGGAATTAGTTAATGTGTGTTGGGCAGAGCTAGCAGTGATAGGAAGAAATAAGAATGAGAAAACCCTTATGGTGAAGTTTACTGAGCCATTAAATAGTTTCCAAAAGGAAAGGCTAGAAATTAGTTTGCCAGAGATACAATAAAAATACTATAACACACTGACTGAAATTCAGGGACCACTCAAGTCAGTGAGGAGATTGGCTTTGATGCCACCGACGTCAAGATTCTCTCCCCAGATAAACATGAAAGTGAATTGGCAGAAAAATTGACCTGTGATTGAGTGCTTGCTGTTTTCAAAGCTGTTTTGATAGTTTCCCACTAATGCAATATATAAAGATGGCTTATGAGAAAATATAAAATACCAACTATGGCATTGTATTTAAATAAGACCAGTGTTTTACAGATCCAAGGCATTGTTATTCTACATAATCACAGCACACAAACATCTGCAGAATATGCAGATAAGACATTGGAGGTATTTAGTATCAGCACCATATAGATTCTTGGGGAGTTGGAAGAGAACAGTGTTTTTCAATCTCTTTTAGTTTGCAAATCCCTACAAATTTTCCTGAGACTAAGGACCCCTGTATGGTGAGTTAACATAACAGTCTGTTTATTTTTATGGAAACTGTAAATATATCTTGGGGATCAATAAGGGATCAGAATGTACAAACTGTCAACTGTGATAGATGTTTGTAAGGTGGTTATACTTAGCTATATTTTGATGTAAGTACTATTTTGTGGGTTTTTATATACAACTTTTTCATTGTTGGAAAGCCTTGGTTTGTATGAAGAGCTCAGTGCACAGCGAGTGTAATCTGCATGTGCTTGCATGCCTTTACGTGTTCCAGGCCAAGGGTTAACCTGCATCTGAAGAGTTAAATCAAAGCAGCATTCAATCTTGGATGAAGGTCTGCTCATCACCAGACATTACCACCTTCTGTTGGCCTAGCTACACTTGTGGACAAAGCTGATAGGTGGCCCAAGTATTTAGGAAGTGATTATTCATGTTCTTGTCAAGAGATCAGAGATGACAAATTGTGGCAGTGGGTGAGTCCTTGGCCTTGGTGACTTCTTACACCTCAGCTGCAGCCCACATAAGATGTGTGGGCAAGACCCAGTTGAAGGAAGTTTTTCTCTGCTTGATGAATAAGTCTTTGGCATGTGGTGATCTTGAGCAAGATCTTCCTTTCCAGGTGAAACTGGGAATAGCAGATAGGAAATAGCAATTGAAAGCTTCTGACCTGGAGAGATCAGAGCAATATGGTCTGCAGCTTTTGAAGGATGTCATGACAGCTGGCAACAGAAATGAAAATTTTGTCCTGAAGGTGGTTTTGACATTTCAAAATTTTATGTTGACAAACTGGGTTGAGAGCCCTGGCTGGATTACTGGCTTGATTTGTGAAACACACATTAAGTATTTTTAGTTTAATTGAAACATAAATATTTTAAAGATATCTGAAATACTTTGTGAAATATGTATTTACACTCAAAGGTGTTTTGATAACTGAGTGATTCTTTTTATACAGTCAATATATTCATGCAGACACTACACAGCTCAGATGACAGAATTGTCAGATCTCCATTTTCTGATGGGAGACTGTAGTGTTTTTAAAGATTTTCATCTATGGAATATAAAGCTCCTGCTCTCTTGAGAAAAGGAATACCAAACACAGTTTCAAAAGAAGGGGATTTAGCATGCCAGCATCATACTTAATAGCTCAAAACAAAGGTATTTTAATTTTTCTCCTTAATGCTATACCTGTTCTTACTTTTTAATGTTATTCTATTGTCTCAGAGTGTGGGTCACTCCAAGAGGTAAAGTTCTAAGAAATGCTAAAAGCTGTATCCCCTCACTACAGATATTATGGACTGAAATTCAAATGCCTGTGTAATGTAGGAAGTCCATCCTAACACTTAAAGGCCCAGTGTCCAATTCTGACAGCACAATGATAAGTAGGATACATACAATTAACTGCTCTAATGCATCATCATGGAGACATGGGGTAGATAGAGATGAAGGTTGCCAGGAGAGCTTTTATGGTAAAAATGTCTTACTGCTGTGGAATTAATCTTAAGCTTGAAGCTGCGATATGGCTGTTTTCTTTGCAGAGCACAAAACAACATAAGGGGTGGTAAGGGATTTTCTGGGCTGTCTGCCTAAGTTTCTTTGCAGCTGGAAGACCTGCATAGAGGTCTTCTTTTGCAGTGGGAATGATGGCAGCTCAGCTATGTGAACTGTTTGATTTCTTAATCATTGCATCATTGCAGCTCAACATTGCATAAGTCTTTGAATTTTGCCAACTCCCTCTGGAGAAGGTCAGATAGTTACTTGTCCTTTTCTCCTTTGGATAACCTTCAAACTGAAACTGTATTACAAATTTCCACTGGTTTATCTTTACAACAATTCAAAATTACGTTACTCTTACAAATTAACTGAGTCCATGCCCCTGTCCTTGCCCTCGGCTCCTCATGGATTTTATCATTTAATGAAGCCTGAATCATTTCTTCTCCCCCAAGTTTTATCATTTATTATTAATTTTAAAATTTTTTGGGTTCAGAGAGATCGTGAGGTTGTACAGTAAGGCCATACTGTATTTATAAACCTGCTAAAAATTTGCAAACAGGAGATAATGTGTGTATCCCTGTGGTACGAAGTCATTACGTTAGGGAATCAGGAGACACAAAGAGCACTACTAAATCATTGTATTGTAGATTATGAAGACACAATATTAACTTTTTAGCTGGAATAGAAACACAGTTCCTTTTGTACTCTTCATTATTGTTATTTGCATTGTAGTTGAACCCAAAACATGAGCTGGGCTCAGAGCCCCATTAGGTGAGGTGGTGTGTAAATTGTGCAGAGGGAGAAGGCTGCTGATGTGTTTTACTCCTAGGAAGTGCTGATGAATTGCAATCATGGAGACTAATTAAAGCATCTGGATGGATAGATAAAATGGACATAAAACAGATTTAATTGACGGAGAGCGGGGGAGGGTTTGACAGTTAATTAATGTTTTTAATCAGTTGTGGATTTACAGGAGGAAAGGGGAAGGAGGAGGCTGATGGGGTCTTAGCCCTTGCTAATAGCAATATCTTGTCTGTGGGGGTGCCTGGGGTCGCATGGAGCTTTTCTTCTCCACTCTCATCATGGATGCGTTCGGCCTAAAAAAAAAAAAATGTTTTTATGTATGAATTTTCCCTATCTCTCAATTTGCTGATCCCTTATACTTTTAAAGGGATGGGCTGACACCTCTAGGAAATTCCCATGTGCAGATGCTTACAATGTGCTTCAGAGACAGAAATAGATGGAGGCTTTAGAGGTCTGCAGACCCCAGTTTGAAAACAAGTCATCTGGAAATTGGGAAGTGTTATACAACCACTGTATGCAGCCGTAAATATTGTTACACAATTTGTGTGTCACAAGTAAGTCCTAAAGATGTGTCCCCAGACTGAGGTCTGTTATGGTGAAGGATATAGTGACTAACAATACATGTGGTCTCAAGGCTTCCAGTGAAAAAGTATTTAATAATGCTCAGTGACAGTGTAAATGAGGAGCGAGCTTTGTATTTTTAATGGATTATTCACAAATGACAATTAATCTTCCCAGACTCCAATAGGAAGGAAGGGGGAAACCACTGCAGCAGGTATTAATGCAAGGTTTAATCTTATCCTTCCAAAATTCATAAACCCAAAAGTCTTACATATGCTAACATACCGCTGCCACAGACAACATGGTGGGTTTAGATATATGTACTTGCAAGTTTTCCTTTTTTTAAACTTTTTTTTTTGTCATATTCAAATAATACTAATTTTCAGTAGAATAAACTCAGTATTAATTTAAAAGAATAAATATATCCAATAGCAATTGTTATATGGGAATTACATGTATGGCTTCAAGTTTTCGTACTGATGTGGCCCTGAAATACTCACCTTCATGAGGTTCTAAGGCACTGCCATGCTATGGGGACCAGTGGAAGGATAAAAAGGGGAAAGACTCAACCAAATCCACTCCTGAATGAATGCTGGGAGGAGGGACAAGATGCAAACAATGGCCATTGGAATTCACCGTGCATTTCATAAGATTCTTGTTATTCAAACCTAGTATAGCCTGATACTTTAAAGCTCCTCTGTGATGTGTGAAAGAGCAGTGCAGAGATGCTTGATCGGGTACTAATCCAGTTATTTCTGGACTGGAAAACAATGCATCCCTCTGACAGGCTTTACTGTTCTGGGGTGCTGTTCTAGCAGCTGTAGAACATTTTACCAAGCTGAAGTATCAAATCAACTGGAGATATTTTGGGGCATTCTAAGACTTCTGTGCAGAGAATAAGGATAAGAGGTGTTATTACATGTTTAGAGCCTCTCCTCTGACAATCATTATTTATTATTAAAGGAGATCTATAGATGGGTGGCACTCTACCCAGCAATTGGGCTTTTAATTTATGCAGCCTTGTGCAAAGACCTACATCTTGTGCTTGTTCTTGCTGCAGAAGTTGCTTTGATTGTGTGTTGGGGACTGAACCGGTGACTCCAGCATCTTGCACTGTAATTGGACATTGCTCAAAGGTGATATAAATGATGCTGTATGTTACCTGGCAGCAACTTAGTGTAACTTACAAGAGCGTACAGTCAGGAAATAAATGATGCAGGAGCAAAGGCAGCTCAGTGAAAGGTGTAAGACAAAGTGAGAGTGGGAGGTTCTTTATCTTAATTCTACTTGGTAGTTGCTTTTCTATCTACCCAGTTCTATTGGCCTGTAAATTACAACTACTTATCAAACAGAGGTAAAATGCAATATCATTTCAGTCACTTTGAGTTTGACCCAAAGTGTTTATATCCATGAAAAAAATGAATGATTGCCACTTATTTATTTATTTTTACAAAAATGATAGGCCATTGTACAAGAGAAATCAGCCTCAGCTGACATTCACAGCTGTTCTTTTATGTGGGAGGCAAGCAAAGTGAAAACAGTGTGACATGCATGTCTCTACTGGACAGTATTTTGGAATCTGTAGTTAATCTGCTCAAGGGGGAAAAAATATGGGGAGAATGCACTGCTTAGCAATAAAATACATCAATACACCCAACAACACCACATCAATAAACAGTGATTAAATTTATAGCTCTAGCTTCACAGTTGTTCTGCCTGAAAACCCCCAGGGTGGCCTCAGAGTCCTCTGCTTCCAATCCAAGCTGGTGAAGCTGCGGGGCTTCTGTCATCTCAAAAAAAAAAAAAAAAAAAAAGGCAGCTTTGTGTAACATCAGATCTCTTGCATATTCAAGTTAAACACAGAAACATAGAATTCTTCCCAAGAAAGGCTCAATTACAGAGGGTGTCCCAGTGCTTAGTGATCATCTAAGCAAACCTAAGAAAAAGATTACATTGGTTACAATGAGTAACTTTAAAGGTGGAGAAAGGAAGAGAAGCTCCTCTCTGCCTGTTGAGGCTTCATTTCATCTACTGAGGCCTTCAAACCCGTTTCAGAGAAGGCAACCAACCACAACACTTCAAACAAAGGCTCTTGCTTTTTTTAGATACCTCCCAATGCTGGCTGAGGCACATGATATCTCCATTCAGGCCAGCTGGTAAAATGCTCAAAGCGACTGACACGCCTGATATTGTGGGGAACTAAATTAAACAAAGAATGATGGGCAGTGGATCAACAAATGTGTTTGAGGGCTACTAAAGTCTGGATTACAAAGTTGTCCGTGGAAGAGTCACATGCCTTTGTGTTTCAGATTTTAATTCTAGGATGACTGTTCCTCTTCCTTGACTGTAGGTGGAGCCTGGGTCTGACAGGTGTGTATCCCAGGCCATCTGAGAACCGGTCTCTTGAATTTAGTGATGTTAGATGGCATAATCGGTGAAGTCACTGTGGCCTCTGGTATGTAGGTAGGCACTCAGAATCAGGTTATTATATTAAAAAAAAAAAATTTAACCTGAGATTTCACAGGAACATACGTCAACATGACAATTCAAAAAATTGCAAGGAAAAGGAGGCGAGTGAATAGCCTACACAGATTCAAAGATGATAAATCTGCCCTGTGAAGGGAGAGCTCTTAGTCTCCATCCTACATCTCTATATGTTACGCATTAAGTCTATTCTAGAACAACAGTTGAGAGGGAATATACTTATCCATGTATATGGGATGTATATCCATGTATAAGGGAATATACCTTATCCATGTCATGGCTTTTTCTTTGTGGTCTTCAGTTCAGGGGTGCTCTAAGTGTTCTTGAAGTGTCAGAAGAGAAAATAATTCATTAAAAAAAAAAAGAAAGAATTTTTAAATCAATGTAGTGAAAAAGCAGTTTTGTGTCCGTCATACACAAAAAGGAACAATAATTGATATCTTCTGATCAAAGATAAGTGTGCCATAAATGGATGACAGCTGATTCTATCTATATTGACTTTTATAAAGCACCCACCACTGTGGAATCTAAGCAAGGAAAGATCTGATCTATAGATATACACTCATGCATTATTAAAAAAAAAATAATAAAATAAATACAAGCCAAAATAGATGTTCTGTGAAGCAGAGGCAAATTTTCAGCTTGAAAGTAGCAATGAGCTTCTTATTTTTTACTAAGTATTTGTACTGGATTTTCAGCATACAGAGAGATCATAAGCAAGAGATACAAGCACAAAACAAACAAGAAAGTGAGAGCATACAACAGAAAGCAAATCAAATCAGTGCATTACAGGATTTTCCAAAGCACAAAAGATTTTTATGTGAAAAGCAAGTCCTATGCTGTGTGAGATAAAGAAACATTTAGCATAAACATGCATCACTGACACTGATAGCAGAAATGGATATTAGAATGAGCTGACCAGATTTTTCTGCCTTTTTTCCACCCCTGGAATTTTTCCAGTAAATTGTCAAGAATTCTCAGGAAGTTTTGACTGGGTGATGACTTATCAACCTTCCTGATGATGCTGAGCCAGGGTATCAGCTGGCATTGTCCCAGGTGGCTTGAGAGGTCTGTGGCGGAGGTGACTGAAGTGACCCTTCCCTCCCTGCCCTAGGCAGGCTTGTAGCTGTGCCATTTTAAGTGCATTCCTTAGCACTGATTGCTTGCCTTACAATGCTTGATAGTTGTTGCCTGGGCTGTGCATCAGTGGATCTGCAGATTACCAGGCTTTAGGAAAATGTACTTGAAAAGAGGGTGTTCAGAGTACTGTATATATATGACTAGCTTTACTCAGCACATATGACTTTAATACCCTCAGCTGTCCTTTCTGCTCCTTTGCTGGAGGTGACTGGAATGTTGGCAGAATGAGACACATGTCTGTGCTCCAGTGTCTGCAACTTTCACCTGATATATTAGCACAAACCCACCCTTCATTGGCAGTTTATGCTAATACACTAGCCTGAGCTAGAGCATTCAAGTTGCAGGCACATGTTTCTTCTGCTTTACCTGCTGCTGGGGCAGTAACTTCTGGCAGAGGGACAGGGCGGACAGCTGGGGAGAAGTAACATCTTAAATCACATCAGCTAGGCTCTTTGGAGCTCATCTGTCAAATGCCTTTCCACACTCAGAATGGGTGTAAATTGGCTTTATTTTGCCTGGGACCATCAGTCATGCTAAGAAGGACAGCTTGGGACAAGGGCATGAAGCTTCATTGCAGGGTATGCCTTCTTCCATGTTGTATGTCGGTGTTATCTGTTATTATCCTTCCTGCTCTTGAGAGAGAATGAAGTACCTAGGCTTGGTGACTTGCTGAACCCCTGCTAACCCATGAGAGAAGACTGGGATGCAGAGTCAAGTACTGGCCCACAGAAGTCCCAGTTACTTAACTGTTAACATGTTTCCTGCCACTGTTTCAGAATATGTCAACTAGCAATGTTGGGACATAATCTGGGAAATGGCAGAGTGCGTGATATGCTCCATGAGGACTTGCTTTAGACTGGGGGTTGAGCAAAGGAACTGTAGTGGGAGCTGCCTCTGGAGAATGGGCATTGCTATCCCATTACCTCTCATACCAAAAGTATGGCTTCTTGGAACAGGGAGTCTGTGGCTCAGACACAACTGGTAAGGTTGTGAAAACTGAAGACAAGAGAAGCAATGTTTTCCTGATGGCATCTCACACCAACTTGAGCTGCAGCTTCCTAGATAAATTCATGCTCAATTCTATCTCTGCAATTTCCATATCATGTTTATTCAGAATAAGTTGTTTTTGCTTCTTTCAGCCCTGCGGGGTTAACCTGTCTTATGAAATTCAAATGTCCTCCTCTTGCTTTCTGTCTTGTAATGGTTCTTTCTCTTCCTCCCACCTCTTTGTTGGCTTCATGGACTGTGCTAAGCTTGCAGGAGATACCAGAGGATTGAGAGAGAGACTCAATGTTCCAGCCAGCCCCAGAGCCAACTCAAAGCCCTTCATATGGACTGTTTTCTGGTGTATTATGCAGTACTTTTGAGCATGAACACTACACAGCTGAACACTCATTACTGCAGAACTTTTTTTTTCCAATTCCACTCTGAGGAATAATATACCAGTGGGCCAAAGATCTAATACAAAAGGCATTAAGAAGATAGGAATTTCTCCATCAGCTCAGCAATTTTCAGTCTTACTAAAGGAAGCTTCCTATTTTAGGAAATATTTTATCTCTCTGTTAATGCCTAATATGTTGAACTGTTATACAGGGTTTTGCTATTGCAAAATAAGATGATAATGACAATTCCTGTGTGTGCAGCCAATGATTCTTTGTGCTACTTATAGCTTTTTTCATTCAAGGATCTCAAAGCTCTTTATGCCTTAGCTCTTCAAAGGACCTTATTTGCTTTGACACCTAAATCCCACTGAACTCATAGAAGATATTGTAAAATATTAAATATTTCAAAAATGCTAGGCTCTGTCTATTAACAAATAAGTTTAAAATTGTGTTATTTTGTCTCATAACAGCATGAGTGCTTAATAACACCGGAATAATCAGAGTTCCAGAATGTATTTGCACTGAGCTGTACAGGGAAAGATGTTGGATTTGTGTTTTTTTCCCATGCTACTTGATAATGCATTACATGTTAGAAGAGCATGAAGTGCCTTGCAGGAAGTGAGGTGGTAGGTGTGCTGTGTTGAACTATTGTGTCTCATGGGAGAGTTAGGTCAGCCAAGGAGTGTGACCCAATGGGAGGAAGAACAGTGGCCCTCAACCCCAGAAACTGTGCAGCACTTGACAGAAATGTTGCAGCTTGGCTTGAAGGGAAATGTTTTGTTCTTTTCTGTTAAACAACCTCTATTCCATTCTCCCTTGGAGTTTCTTCTTGCCGGTAACATCAGTGCTTTGACTTTTACTGGGCTGAAAGCAGGAAAAACTTGTTTTCTTCACAGTTCTTGCTCAGCTCCTGTTGCAGTCTCATCGCCGTGGTTTGAGCAGGTAACGTGCAAGTGCTTTAACAAAGCAGTACAAATGAAAACGTAGGAAACCACAGAGACAAGATTGAGTGTCCTAACAAAATAATTTAAGATCTTTGTCCCTTTTTCTACTGTGAAGTGGCCTTGGCATAAGACAAAATACAGCTGAACTTAGCTGCAAGTTGTTTTAGTCTATTGTGTGTCTATAAAGATCCAGAAAAATCCAAGTGTAAGCAGGGATCTTTATTGCTTTATTTACAGTCATATATAGCAGACAAATCCTCATTTACACATACAGCATGCTGAAGACAGTCTTTCCCTGTGCAGCGTGGGGCTGTGACCTTGCCAGATGCTGAGGTCAGGCAGCTGCTCTAGAAGGTATTTAGCAGCCTACAAGGTTAAGTTTGACAATTCCACCTCATGCCCTGCTGTCTGAGCGCTCCTGCATGCTGCACTCACCTGCCTGCACAGATAAACCTCATCTTCCCTGATTGTGAGATTTCCGTTTTTACCTGAAAAAGACCAAAGGTTAATGTGGTAACAAAGCAGCATGGTTATTTGGAGTAGATAACAAATAGTTCTGTACCCTCTGGTGCAGAGCTTTAAAAAGTCTTCAATAAAGGGGAAAAGGTCTTCTGTAGGAATGCAGTTTGAGCAGCACAGAAGTTATGTTTGAGTGGCTCACCTCAGTGAGGAATTTTAACATTTCTAGGTTTTGGGGGTTTGTTTTGTTGTTTGTTTTTGTGTGTGTGGGTGTTTTTTTTTGGTTTTTTTTTTGTTTTGTTTTGTTTTGTTTTTTAATATCCTGGCTTCTTAAAGAAGCAAGGGACAGGCAATCATTCTGTTTGCCTGCATGTCAACCTGTCAGGCCTGTTTTTCTCTGGTATCAGTTGATTGATTTAAATCAAACTTCCTAACACAGCTGGCAATAAATAAAAATAAAATTAAGGGGAAAAAAAGAGTTCCTGAAAGTATCAAGAAAACTGGAGGCTGGGTTAGGGAGCCAGACTTAAATGAGTGTCCGCACTGGGAGAAAAGATGGTGAGAGCTGAAGTGTGTCTCACCCAGTGTGGGCTGTCAGCTGACTGATGAGCATGTACATAGCTTAGAGAAAGCACAACATGTGCTGCCTCTTGTCCTAGCTTTGGTTAGGTGACCATGAGGATGCTGCATAGGTGTACATGCAGGGAGACAGGGTTGTTGCTATTTCTGACCGAATGATACTGAAGAGACTAAATGGACTTAGATACCAGAACACTTTAATCACAGATATATGAATTTTGATGAATTACACAACTTCTATGTTCAGCAGGACAGACAATACAGAAGAAAAGTTGGATAGGTCACCATAGCAGCTCCAGTTGTGCCGTACCTAGTCATAGCACCAGCTGGTGATGTCCCTTGTGCTCTCTCCATGAGTGACTCCAGGTGCTGTCAGGTGTAGATTTTCGTAGAGATTAGCCCATTTAAATTCCCTCAGTGCACAACAACTGTCTGTTGCAACCACTTCTGGTGCTCTGAATCTGCTCATCTGGACAAGTGGTTCTTGACATGTTCTGGCTTAAATTACCCTTCTGTTCTTAAATCTAAATTATATCCTTATTCCATAAAGTTAATTTCAGTTCATACACTAACCTCATTGTCAGCTAGGCCTAACTTATGCTAACTACTGCAAAGAAATACAGGGAGACAGTACAATGTATGTCCATAGGAGAGGCAAGAGAATAGAGGGAGGAAAACCCTCTGACATAGGGCTATGTGGGATGTAGGATAGAAATATATATGAAATGAGAACTGTTTTGTGCTGCTTGCAAACAACACTTCAATGTTCTTGAGAGGCAATATGCACTCAAACCACTGATATGTGCCCGCAACCTTAAATTCACCTTAGCAAAGTTTTTCTGTGTGCAATGGTTATTTATTACTGCTAGAGTAATGTGGATGCCCAGGGGATTTCAGTAGCATGGGGATATGATTACACTCAATAATAAAAATAATGTGCTGTAATAAATCTGTCATTTAGTGTAGAAAATATTGACTGTTAATAAAATTACCTGTAGTATGGACTAAATTATTTTAGTACTATTAAAAATTCCAGTTGCCAGTTTCATGGAAATGCAATTCCTTTTGCTGTGGGTGCAGGAGCTGATGGGCTGATGGAAGGAAGGTAGATGACTGCAAGGCAGAGCCTGAAGCTGTCACAAGGGAATAATAGGAAATAGAAGTGTCTGAGCAGAGATAAAAGGTTATATTCATGGCAGGGAGAATAATCAATAACTTCAGAAAAGCAGTGGCCAAACCTGGGCAAACTCCCAGGCATGGAGCATCCTTGGATGAGAAGCATTCTTACAATGTGGTTGGAGAAGGAGCTTGGAGGGTCTCTGGAGGGCGCTTGGTGGAAGAGTATGGCCTTTTATGCCATCTACAGCCTCCACCAAGTTCCTTCACCAACTTTATTTGGAACATGGGGATTGAGAATTTAAAGCCTTGGTGGCTCTAACCTATTAGTGCCAAGCCTTGCGGGGAGAGACCACACAGAAGAGCAAAGCAAATGAGTGGAACGGAGGCATAGTGAAAGGCTGAGTGGGGAAAGGATTTGGTGAGGAGAGTGGCCAAGAGATGAGGTCATGAAGGCACTTGCAGTTAGACTTGATGATCTGAAAAATCTTTTCCAACCAAAATGATTCTATGATCCTACTTGTAGTACTGTGTTGCTTCTGTTTCTGGGGGCTGGTGTTACCAGATAAGGGGAGGGGATGTGGAAGTGCTGTTGCTGTCCCTACTGAGGATGAGAGAAGAGATATTGGAGAGCCATCTAGGATGAGAACTGAATTGGAGCAAGAGGTCACTGATGATTTCTCAATGGGGAAGACTGAACCGTATGGTGCATAGGGACAGAACTAAGCTGCAGTCAGGCATAAACCATATTAATTGTTATTGAAGAAGCACCCAAAGTTGAGTAGGAAGTATGGTCTCACTATGTCTCTAGGTTTGTCTAGGACTAAGAAAAAGGGAATGAAACCAAAAAATAAAGTGAGGTTAAAGTGTGAGATAAAATAGATAAAACTATTTCCTCTGTGTCTCAACACAAGAAATCTAGGAAATGACTAAGCAGGAACAGTGAGATGTTCTCATGCATGAAAATGATGATTTAGCTGGCATTACAGAAACCGTGTGGGACTAGAATACCATTAAAGGAACATATGATCAACACTAGAGGAAAAAAGAACTAGGGCAGAAGATAATGTGGTTGTATAATGATGGATCAAAAAGGTAATTCAAACTTTTGGCTTAGGAAAAAAAAAAAAAAATTCCTTTGTGTATAATTTCTGACCTGAGATTTCCATATGAAACAGATTTACTATATTTTAGGAGACAAAGTGAGGTCAGAAAAAGAGTTTGTGATTTTTTTTTTTTTAAATATGACACATTAGAAACATGTTTCTTTTTTAAGTGATCCTGTAAGCATGATCTCATAGTTACAGCATGATGAACAGAGGGTCAGTGTGGTTCTAGCAGATACAGGGCAAAAGCTTTGATCTCCTTTGAAGCAGTGAGCTGGGACTTCCTCTAACCTTTTTTAAAAAGTAGAACAGGGCAAACTGCCCAGCTTAGCTTTTCCTATGCAGACTGACATGAGAGTGAGTAGGTATCAGGATACTTGCTTGGTTATCTTTCCACCTGTGCCACCAGCTGACTGTGCAAGCCTTGTCAAATGACTGCTGCTTTTTTCATTGAATGGATGGTTCAGATAATGCTGATCAGCTTCATTGTGGGCTATGAGAACTCATTAGCAAATGTTTTGAAAATGCTTTGATATCCTGCCATGGTCAGGTCTAGGTAGACATGTTAAAACTTAACCTGATCCCTTCTAATAGGGTACATGTTACAGGGTCAATTTGCATGTTCAGACAACTTGGACTTTCAATTATTGAGAATTTAAAGATCCAAGCATTGCTACAGATTTTAGCTCAGAATGATCTCTGTACCAAACAGAAATAAAAAGGGGGTCAAAATGTTAGAAGACTTTATGAATATTTGGCAAGAGAGTCTTGGTTGAGGGTCTTTTTTTTTTTTTTTTAAAGTAAGGAAAGGAGAAAAATGGGAGGAAAAAAAAAGACTAGATGTATTCCCCCATCTAACTGACTTTTCACTGAGCATTGTCACAGTGAGACTGACTCACCCAGAGTAGAGCACACAAAGCATTTACTTTCATTAACAACTTGAGGGCCAAAAAAAGCTGTGGAGGTGGAAGATGGACTTTTCTCACTTCTGCGTGAAACCATCAAAAAAGGCATTCAGCTTCACTGGCAGGTCCCAACGTAAGCTTCCACAGTTGATGGACAAAGTAAATCTTTAGACATGCTCACACAGTGAGTTTCGTTTAGATTTGAGAAACTGAAGTGCTGGTTTAGGGATAATGACATTATGTACTCTGTTTTACCCCAACTGGAATACATTAGAGTTAAACGAGGCAAAGAAACAGGTCATTGTGACATGAATATAAAAATTGCATCTTCAACAACAATGAACTTTCAGTATTGAAGTGTGGCAAAAAAATGAGATCTTTTATATAGTGGTCACGCATACTGAAGAGAAAGTTCAAAACTGAGAAAAGTTGGATCAAACTGTTAGCAAATCATGGAAAAGCTTTTAGGTGTTTTAGAAACAAAGTGTGAGGGTTGTTTCTTTGTTTTTTTATATTATTACAGAGACATTTATTGGGAAAAAAATACTGCTGGCAAAGAAATAGTTCATCGAACACACTCATACCATACAGTGGCCAGTAATTTTCATTTGCAAGAGATTTAACAACAAAAAAGTACTGTAAATGATGGACTTCTGAGCTGGTGGTCAGTTGGATGTAAGAAAGGTGTGGGAAGAGAGGATTTTGTGGTGGTCTTGAAGTAGGAGTTGAAATTCACTTGGTCAGTCAAACACTGTCCACACCACCCAAGAATCCACATTTCAAGAGCCTGTGGGCTTCTGGAGATATTGCCATATCCAAATGAACTACTTAATGTTGTCCATTGTAAACCAGAACTTGAACAGCCAAGTATGGATCAGGAAGCATTTCTGCTATCTGGACTTTCAGTTCAGCCCATTACATAGGGGAGAACAATCCCGTAATTTCAAACAGTTTTTTGGATGCAGTGGCTTCTTTCTGCCCTTGCAAATAATAAATGATTCTCATTGTCTTTGTATGTCTTCACTGTCTATTGCTGGGAATCAGGCCCATGGTATTGGTTCTGACGTATCTCTAATAAGGATGCTAAAACTTTCTGCAAACCAATTATGGAGTTGATATAAAGGAATGCAAAGCTGTCCTCTAGTATGAGCTGGAGACAGGGCATAGAGAGGATGGGAAAGTATTAAAAACACAGTCTCGTAAGCCCAAAGGCTAACAATATCAAGACAACTTAAAATACAAGGTAGATTAAAAAAAAATAATCCATTTGGCTGAAGGGAGGGTGTGTAAAGGAATTGTATAGAAAATGAGCAAGCAGGGAGATGGAATTGAACAGATAGCCACCAGTGCACACCTCAAACAAGGGAGGGGGGGAAAGAGAAGCCAAATCAAATCGTACTTGCTTGGGGTGGGAAAGAAACAAGAACAGGCCTTATCAAAACATCCAGAGAACGCAAAGCATCTGAGAGTTTCCAAATGAGAAAGTGAGGTGGGGGGAGGACAGGAGAGTGGCGGAGATTTTCAAACACTCTTTGCTCAATTTTCTTTGCTCCAGATCACATAATTAATCCTCCTGCAGGGCTATTTTTCAATATCAGTCACTGCTTAAGACATATGCACCCCCCCTCCCTGCCCCTTCCTTCCCTACCACCAGCGGAGAGTATTTCTGGATTAGCACCTCCTAAGATAGTGCTCCATTTGAGACAGAGTATTTGTGGGGTCTGGGGAGCAGCATCACAAGGGGAGGTGCCAGAAGGATGGAGCTGATGCCTGCAAGTAGCCCTTGTACCAGTCCACTGTAGCCTCTGCCATTCCTCTAGGATCCAAACAGACCTAAAAGGAACAGCAGGGCTTCTGGGCAGATTCCCTTATTTCTTCTTTCAGCAGGGGAATGGAGAGGGATGTAGGTGCTACATCTCTTGATTAGGAATATAGAAGAAACTCCCTTCAAAGCATTTTCCTCTTGTACTTGTTGCCTCTATAGACATTCCTCCCTCACCCCCCACCCGAGAGACAGTAAATGATCTTTTACCTTACTGCAGAAGGATCTTAAGACTATCCCTCTAACTTTCAGTGCCTGACCTCAGTGAGACAATTCAGGTGAGCCTGGTGGCATTACCTTGCTGAATCAGAGCCTTAGATGATAAAAGCAAGTGCAGGAGATCTGTTATGCTTCGATTTCAGTGAGGCAGCTGAGATAATGCTGTATAATAAAAAGAAACAAGATTAATTTCTAGCTGATAAAATGTGCCATCAGAGGGATTAGTTATGGCTTGACAGATGAGCAACAGAATGAAATTAATGGGTTAAAGTAGAATAAGAAAAGCTTTTACAAAGAGATCAGAGGAAAAAAAGTAGCAGTAGGGAGAAAGTAGGTCTGTTAGTAAATGAAGATGGGAAAGAAATTAATGATGGCTCAAAAATGGCTGAGATTGTGAATTTGGTTCTCCCTCCCCCCCAAAGCATCTTGAGCAAGAATTTTTTTTTTTTTTTTTTTAAATAGCAGTTTGAAAATGGAAAGGACAAACTGTAAAATAGCTGTTAAAGAGCAGGTATGAGAGGCTTGCAACAAGGTGTGTTGTAGATCAGCTCTGCCAGGCAAGATACTGTGCTGGAATGCTTTGACCCTTCAGGCCCCATCCAGCCCTAGTCAGACTCAGATGGGATCATCAAACAGTCTATAGACTTAAGAATATATATAGTCTATAGACTACAGTCTAAAGACTCAGAATAGAGCTGGCAGGTGGCCACAGGAGATCATCTATTTTTTGCAGGAATCACAGACCCTAAGAGATTTGAGAGGAGGGGGAAGTCGTCAGGAGCAGTGGTAGAATGTTTTTGGCTGAAATGGAAAAAAAGGTGAGTCCTGTGGCATAGAGTGGAGTTTATCAACAGATCCTCCCAGAACTGGAGGGACTGACCAGCTCCCTTACAGGCAAACAGCCACATATATGAGTGTGCTAGGATACTAGCAATTATTTCTGAAAGATAGGGAGTTCTGAAGAGATATTGAAAGCTTTAAGAAAACTGAATAACCTTCAGAAAAGAAGTGATTCTGTATGTAACCATCTTTTTCTGTCTATTTTCTATCTTCAGCAAAATAAAAGAATATTTGGAAAATCACCCAAAAGCTCATAGATAATGAAACCATTAGCAAGTATGCAGAGAAATGTCATGGCCATGCTAATGCAAGTGTTTTTTGTATAGGAAGAGTGTAAATTGGGAAGACAAAGGGCAGATTTAACACATGTAGATAGTGCAAAAATATTGACAGCTTTACATTCTGTATTGGCTCAAATTAATTTAGCGACGAGCGTTGGAAAGTAGACTGAAAGCTGCCCTTGGGATCTTGAAACAAAGTCTTTTCTAAACTTACAGCTCATATTGCTTGAAGGGACCCATCCTTTTCCTGGCCTGGCAATAACTTCAGGGAATCCTCCTGTCTCTGACCAACATGCAAAGGAAAACATAGGGCTTGACTCTTTGGAAAATCCCTAGTATTGCCTCACAACTTTTCTCCTCTGTTTCACTCCTGGAAAAGTAGAAGATCACTGAAGAGGTCACAGTCTATTTTCCCTGATATTTCAATGATGATTTTCCTGTGCATCTCTAGAGCAGGCTTATGTAGCAAGTGCTATGCTCTAGAGGCTGATGCCATTGTGAGGATTTTTAATGTTCATGTGAGATATTTGAAATTTGTTTTGTTTTCATAATCTTGACCTGTAAGTCACAGATCTTCCATGCACAGTATGGCTGGATGTGGCCAAAGTCCTTAGTTGGTTTGAAGACAGCGCATCTGGCACCCAGATCAGGATGATAGCACTAATGAACATAGTAAACTAAAAAGAGTTATCTCCTTTCTCTCTGCCTGGACAGGAATGTTTTTCAGTCGAACTTGTCTTTATAAATAATGCACTATAACACAAATTCTATCCATCATTTTAATTTGTTTTCTTTCACCTCCCTTTCCCCCCAACATGTTCCTCTTTCTGTGGACATCTCTGTTCACCTTCTATCTTTCCCTCTCTGGAATCTTTTGTGTTTAAAAAAAAAAAAAGGAGGGGATGGAGGTTCAGCTGAAAGGCTGAAGTTATATTTTGTTTATCTGCAAGCTGTCTGCCTGCTGTCCAGATATGTTACTATTTTGTCCCAAAGGAACAGAATAAATCTTTGTACTGAAAGTCCAAAACTATTGGAGCTGGGCAAAGGCATAAGTCTTTTATCATGAAGGTGGCGTTTGGCAAAAGCCTTGCTAGCTAGGAAAGTTTCTCAGAGGTCCAGGCTCACATAAATGTCCAGATGGGCAACTGCAAAGGACTGCTGAAGGAAAGGCTTGCTAAGATTTGTTTCTCTTCCTCAAGGCCCAAACTCTGATGAAAGGGAGGACAGGAGAGTGTTTGCCTTTCTCTCAGTTCTGACACCTACAGTAGTTCCTAGATTTCTCTTTGGCAGCCTGGAATAGGAAAAAAAAGGCCAGTTAGCTTTCTAATAAATAATAGCTCAATAGCACATCTGGAGTTTCATAGAAAACTAGTTTAGAAAGAATAATCTAACCTGATGGGGAAAAAACCCACTGCTCTGCCATTCAGACAATGTGAGGAACTTGTCCAGTTCTTCCATAAGCATCCCAAAAGTCTTTGAGCACCTGATTAGGGATTCCAGAACCTCAGCTGCTCATCAAGAGCATTTTAATAATATCAAATACTTGTATCTCTGTAATGGCCCAAAGGTGTCTCTCAGGGTGTGCTTATTCCATGCCTGGCACAAAAGAGATCTGAGCACCGATGAATAATTACAGAGAAACATTCCAATAGAAAAGTAGGTTAGAGGTGGTGTGAAAGAATTTACTGTGGTTACAGAGCACTAGGTAAAAATGGATCTATGGAAATACAAATACATTTCAGACAAAATGTTTAAGTTCTGCCAGGACAGAGGGAATGAATTCTAATATACGTAGCTTGCATGGGCAGTCACCTCTTTTCTCTCTCTCTAAAAAAACTGCTGTCAGTGCTGTCAAAAGTTTGGTCATTTGGGTTTTAGTTGCTCCTCAAAGCCAGAAGGCATTTTTAGTATCTCGAGATGTGTTAGTTTAGACCATAGATAATGTTGTAACCAGGGGAAACCTTCCATGACTTAGGCTGGAGCAGCACTAAAAACTTACACATGTGACAAGACCTGTTTGAAAATCTTCATAAGGAAATTGTCAGGAAACAGTGGATCACTGGAACTGAGGTGTTTTGCAGTAGGATATGAGCTCTGTTGACACTTGCAGCAGAAGGCAGGCACAGATATGCTGCCTGGTCAGTATGGCTTATTGCTTTGTGTGTTGTTACCTAGTTGTCCCTAGTTGCTTTTCACTAGGAGTCTTCTGCTGAGCTGAGTGCTTCTGACTATTGAAGACCCTGTTGAACTGAGACTCTCAAATCTTTGTAAGTAGATTTTTCTCTCAGCTCTCTGTTTTTGAGGTCACCATCCCTTCAGACTGTCCAATAACTCTTCTCTGCAAGTTACCCAGATCCTCTTTAGCTTCCTGGAAAGATGGATAGCCCCAAGAACCAAATAGTTGGGAGAGAAGGTGGGGTGTCCTAAAATATTTCTGATTTCTTAAAAATATTGAACCACTCATGCTTTTAACTTGTTTCATCTTAATTAAGGATGATTTCTTAGAAAAAGAGATAAAAATTAAGTTAACATTTTTTTTTGAAGGGGGGGTAAACTATTTTCTGACTATCTCTAACATGCTCTCTACTCTGTCATTCATCTATCTATCTATCTATCTATCTATCTATCTATCTATCTATCTATCTATCTATCTATCTATCTATCTATCTATCTATTTCTAAACTTCTTGTTGGGAACACACGTAAAACACGACCAGGCTAAACCATCTCATTGTGTGCACCACTGGGAATGTTACACATCCCCCTTGTCCTGATGTCAATATTTATGCCATGAGCAACTGGTCCAGTCAAATTCCACATCCAAGGATGGAAGGCCAGTCTTCTATTTGGAAGGGGACTATTGATTAGAGAGTCCTTGGAGTTTCTTGAAGTTAAGCACAGCATGTGCTAGGGAAGAGCACAGGAAAACAAGCCCCTCATTTGCTGCCTCTCTATTGAAAATCCAGTGCTAAATATCCTCTATGTGTCTGGCATTGTTGGGGTTGGAAGTGTATGCGACATCCAACCCAGGGAAGAGTTGCTTAGCAACTGTGTCCTGCCCTCAGGCTGCCCGCAGCTGCCTGTGATGTTCTGCTTTGATGATGGAAATTCTTCCATCTTGTGTTCTGGGGGCTCTCTATATGTATCCCGCTGGGTATATGTTGTGTGCATAGATTTTCTATCAAACTTGTCTGATCTTACCAGCTTAGAAGCCAAACTCACCTGCTCTTGCAGTTTGAATTCATCTTTTCTAATTAAGAGCAAGGGTTGCTTTTCTATTACCTGCTTTGCACAAGAAACTTGCACCTGTTGAGTGCAAGTGATTTGAAAGCTGGTTGGATAAACTGTTTCTTTCCCCTCTTTTGTGGAAAGTGCTTTTTCATGTGCTCTTAGGGTGACCTTCCCATTAGAGGGATGAGAGAAGAGGGACACACGAGAAGAGGGACACACAAGAAGAGGGACTTGTACTGAGTCTGTTTGGAGATAGCTAAAACAATTAAAAAAAAATAGTTTAATTGACTCATGCTAACAGGCTTGTTCAATGTGAAGTGATCAAGTTATTGCTGTGGCACTTATTTCTGGGGACATATGTTTTACTTGGCAGCTGGGCTGAGGGCACAGAGCAATGAATGGCACAGAGCAATGGATGGCTCTGCAAACAGCTGAGGCAGTGGAAGATAATGGAAGATCCATTGCTGATCACTGCTACCATAATGCTGGTGGTGCCATCTCTGAGGCTTACCAGCTGAGCTGCCTGTCTCGTTGCTCCCCTCTGCTTTGGTGTAAATGAGCTAGTTTGGGCCTGGGAGTTCAGAACAAAATGACTTCAAGAGTGCTGAGTTGTCCAGTGTGTGGACAGACTTAATTAAAAAAAACAACAGGTCTCCCTTGTGTGCTACCTCTACTGACAGCTGTTTGGAGAGGTAGCAAACAGAGGTGCTGAAGATCAGAGCAGAAAATTGAAACAGACAACTCTAGCTGTGTTTAGGTGAGGACTTGTTTGCTTCCTGTGGTGCTTTCTCAAGATCACTGTCAGTGTCTTCACAGGAAGAAATTTTCCCCCTGTTCATGCTGTCTCTGGGGAATGTTTTGATAGGCACAATGGATTTGCTTGCGAGCACTTTAAATAATTTCCAGAGCTTTAAGTCTCAGAGGGGGTCTAATTCCAAGCTGAAGTTGCTCAGTGGTTCAGGTCAGACCCCTGGAGACAACCCATCTGATGAACAAGTTCATCCTACAGGGCAGGGGATGCCTCAGGTGCCTTAAACGATAGGGTTGTTATTTGTAAACACATGTTAAGATAGTTTGCCTGCATTATGTTATTACCATAATCAGTACTTTTACTACTACTCTGCTGGTTTTGCCTAACAGTTCTCATTTATACATCCCGAGGCCATTTCTGGTTCAAGAAATCATGAGATAAGAGGAAAAACATAGATAGTAGAGAGAAAAGTCACGTGTCCTGATGCATCCTGTTGGCTTATGGCACTACCCACAGCTGCTGCCATCCAGGATCCTCAAACCCCTCCCTGGGACTGTACCCCTCTTCTAACGAGACTTTCCTCTAAAGAGATGGAAATTGCCAAGCTCACAGCACTTTTGAACCATGTGTCTTTTTTTGCTTTCAGTAAGTTAAAGTATGAATGTACATTTGCTTCTTGGTTTACGTATGGTGTCTGATTTAGCCCCAGGATCCCTCTTGTTCACTCTGCCCTTAGCAGGAAAGGTAATGGTATGGATAAAAAAAAGCAGTAGCTGTGTGAGAGAGGCATTGCGGGAAGCATTCTGGTTGTTCTTCTATTCTCTTCCAGCAGTACTTAAAATCCACATTTCCCTCATATTGGAACTGCTGTCAGAGAGAGGCCCAAGTCCAGTCCTACCCACATATGAAGGAATTCTGTGTGGTACATGCTGCTGCAGTGTCTAAAGGCAGACAGTCATATGTCAACAGAAAAGCATCCTCTTCAAAATTAACAAGTCCCTATTGGAAACATCACTACTTCCAGGCCACACAAAATGGACAAGTGGTCTTCTGTTTTGTCAGTGCAAGTTACTGAGAGGAGGAAAAAGAATGGGTGAAGCATGAAGGATGTGGAAAAAGAGTGGGAGAAAAGAACTGTCAGTGAAAGAGAAGAAGATATATAAAATAAGAAAGGTAGTTTGTAGGAAGAAGGGATTTTTTTTTGTAGTCGTTGTTAGACCAAATAATACAGCTAGTGAAGGGAAAAAAACAAGTGTAGGTTTTTGGCACAACAACCAAAAACCTGATGTGGTTTCTGCTGGAGACCACAGAAGGTGGCTACCACAGCATCTTGATTTTTAACCCCTGGGCTTTTTTTTTTTTCAGACTTTCCTTTTCAGGCTTTTCTAATGTTGATTATCATTGGTGACTCTTTAGGGCTTAGAACAGGACATATTCCCATTTGCCACATTATGCATGGGGAAACATCTCTCATGTTATGGGGAGTCCCTGGGTGTAGGAAACTGCTCTATGCACGGATCCCCAGTGGTTAAAAGGCTAGAATGTACCCAGCTCTAGGGCAGGAGTGGAGGGAGGTAGGTCATCTGCTGGAGACACATAAGCCATTACAATTATTTGGTTTGTTGATACTGAAACCTCATGGGATGGGGTGACTGAACCCAAATCCTTACCCCTCACCCTTCTCAGATTTAAATGCTTCCAGGTGCTAGAGCAAATATATAGATGAATTTGTGAAGTTTATCCAGGCAGTGCAATCACACTGGGAACTGGAAAGCAAAGGGACCTGAAAACTGTGCAGTAGACATGGGAAAAGTCTGGCATAAGCATGAATAAGTATCTAGAGTAAGGAGCTTGTTTTTATTCCTTGCAGCAGGCTCCATGTTCACACAGCCACTCAGCTGTCTGATTGCGTATGTAAAGCAGTATTATAAATCTGTGGTGCTACATGCACATTTTTATTCCTATTACACTATATGCATATTTTATTATGTTTATCATTAATATTCAGCATGGGGTATTAGAGGAAGTCAGAAGCAGTCAGTGCTGCTATGGTTCCTCCAACAAGCTCTCAAAGGGGGTTTTCTGAAAGCTGAGACCTCTTCATTTCTGCCTTGCCTCATATGAGCTCCCTTTGATGCTCATGAGAATGTGTTGTGTTTCCTCATCCCTTCCCATTGCATTAGCTTTAGATACAGTGAGGGCAAACACACAACCCTTTTGGCATAAACCATAAACGTTGCCTAGCAGGATGAAAAGTGTCTAGGATTATAATTAGTATTAGTTTGGGTCTTCAGGTTGCAAAACTGGAAGTTGACCCCCTCAGCCTTTTCCTTTTAATAATTATTAATTTCCCTGACCAAAAAGGAGGGAAAGGAGAACTACTGGTACTGTGTGGAATAGACATGATGGGAAGAGGTAGAAAGTTGTCTGATAGGAAGCTGAGACTCTGGAGCCTGATTTGAGGAAATACTTGGCTCATTAATTATTGCATTTTAAACAGGCTCTGAAGCCCACTGGAGAAAATATTTCTCCCCTTTCCTTGCCTCCCATATGCAAGCACATGCTGGAAACCTGTGTTTGCTTCCCTTTCCAACTTCAGCACTGCTCTGAGGCAGCTGGAAGTTACAAAGGCATTCTGGTTAGTGAGACAGGCAAAAAGTCCTCTATGTGTCCCACAGTGCTTCAGATAAGTCTGCATCATCCTGCAGGTCACTACAGCAGAACTCTTCTATGGCTAAACCAGCAAAACTCCCCTGGGGTGTTGATTCTTCTTTGACAAAGTAAGGGATAGGCCCAAAGGCAGGGTCTAGGAAAAGACATCTAAATGTGTGAACCATTTAAATAAAAAAGTAAAAAAACAAACCAAAACCAAAACCAAAGGCAACAACAACAACAAAACCCCAAACCAGACTAGCAAAACCCAACAAAAAACCCACAGTGAATTTAAGGTGCCCACAAAGTTAAGGCACAGTGTCATAGTCTTTCCTGAAGTTCATACTTGACTGAGATAGCTGTGCTTGGTGCTGATACAAGGTAGGTCTTGCCCTGTGGAAATCATAGTCTCTTGTAATGATCATACTGGTACTTCAGTTACAGGCTATCCATTTATCTTTTTTTTTTTTTTCCTTTTCTGTCTCATAAGATGAAACCCTCCCTTTTTCCCCCCCTTATTTTCTGTGACCTCCCCATGGTTCTTAGAGCTGTTATCAAGGCAGTCTTCCTTGGGTGTTCTCTCTCTCTCATACCTCCTGGTGTGAATTGTGCCTCGCCAGCTGCTGTTCTTTCACTGCTGTTTGAGCCCTCTTTCCTCTTCTCTCTGCCTTTCAGACAAGTCCTGTCATTAGCACTGCTCCCTTTTCCCTGGCAATGCTAGCTGTAAGGCTGATGTTGTCGCTCCCATGTGAGCCACACTCAACTCTCACATCTCCTTCAGCTTAACCTTTTTCATCTCTCTTGTTTGTCTGCCTGGACTCTACCAAATCTCAGCTCCACTGTAACTTCCTACCTCTGCAACCTTCACACAAGGAACTGTCTGTGCCTCATTGAAATGCTCTTCTTCCTCCTTGTGTGGCAGCAGCATGGACCGTTGTGCAGGGTACTCATCACAGAACCCAAAGCATTGAAACAAGCAAACCACTTGTTTCTCCATGTCCGTTTTTTGAGATATAAAATAAAGAAGGTGATGCTGATCTGCCTTTTAAAAACATTTTGAGTTCTATGGAGTGAAAACAGGCAGATAAATGTGAGGGATAATTGTCAACATGCTGCTTCTAGTGCCACCTTTTTTACTCAGATCTCACATTTACATTAGTCATGATTTCCTTATTGATATCTTCTCTGTCAGGTTCATGCTCATGCATCCCAGGCACACTCACATACAAGCTTCTTTTGCCACATCTGCTCCTTTGTTAAAAACCATCATTATTGACTCATCACACTCTGACCTATTCACCATTATCACTTGTTATTCTCCCCAAAGCTGTGCTGAGCACTGCACCAGCAGTCAGGAATACTGCAGTTTGAGGGGAGGTTGATTAGTGTTGAGGTGAGGTAATTCCCCAGTGAGATGCCCAGATCTGAGCTGCTGTTCTGATTTTCCTGAGCCCTCTGGAAGACCTGTGACATGTGTGTGATCATATTGGTTTCAATCAATGACACCCCTCCCTGCCGCAATTGCTGCTTCTTCCCACCCTTCCCCTTGCAGTCACACTTGACTTGAGGCACCTTCTCCAGATTATTCATTTCCTCTCCATTCCTTTCTACTACTACTTCCTTGCTCCATCACTGCCCCTTCTGTTTCCTCTCTGGGCCATTCCCATCTTGTTCCCCCCACCTCTCTACCTGCAATCAGAAGCCCCATCGATGTGCTGCGCATGCAATACTGTAGCTGGCTATGTAGACCTTAATCTGTTCTTTTACTCTCTCCTGTAATGAGATGCAGGATTCTCCGTGTGAAGGATGCTACACGGAAATAAATTGCTTCTTGTAGCTTTCCGTCATGCGAACTTAACTGCGCCAAAAGAGTCGCTGGGCTGAAGACGTCGTCGTCCCGTCACCACTTGATGGTGCTCTTGGACACAGCAAGTCTTTATTGTACTGCCGGGGAGGGGGCGCGGAACGCAGTCAGGAGGAGCTTGATTTTTTCCCTCAGCTGAGTCCTAATCCAAAACTAAATTCAAACCCATCTCTAAACAAGGTAAGAAGCAGCAGCCTAAATTCTTAGCTCTTAGGGTAAGAGCCCACTTGCTTCTTTTTCTATTTTCTCTTCACTATTTCCGCTCTTCTCTTTCATTTCCTACTTTTTATTTTTGTCTCACCTTTCAGGTTCTGTTTACGTTGCTTTCACCTATCCTTTTCCCCCAGTGCCTCTCCTATGTTTCCCAAATGTATCTTCCTGCTTCTATTAGTTTTTCTCTGCTTTCCCTTTCTTCTCTTTTCTCCTATGGTGCTCCCTCTAGAGTTCATAATCTTAGCTATAAAGTCCCAGTAAGTCGTAACAGAACCTTAATATAACTTTCTCCCTCTTGCTTCTGAAATTTGCGGATCTTACCTCTGTTGGTTTCTGCTGCACTCTGTCACCTTGTGTTAAAGAAACCTAAACAACTCCAAACTCATCCTCTTTCCTACATCCATCTTCCTCCCATGACTGACTTTCTAGTTGTATTGTTGGAAGGAAAAGCATGTGCTGCAAGCTAACAGAGGAGCCTCGGTACAGACCACCTCAGAGAAATTCCCTGGGTGTCTGCCAGAGCCATGGAAAGAACTCCTGAACTGGCACGAGTATGTTCTCTTAAGAAGGCTCACAGCAATTCAAGTGCAGAGTTTGTGTTATTTGGTATACGGTCTCAGAAGCAGAGTATTATGTAGCTTTGGCCACTGCTATTAGGGCTTGAGGATCATCAGTGCTATTGCAGCTTGTGTTAAATTTCTTTTTTCACTCTAGAGAAATGGTTAAACTCTCCTTTGAAACAGCAGCAAGCTCATATCCAAGCCAGAGGCCATACAAGCACTTTAGCCACTCAGGAAAGGCAACTTCAGTGGGCAGTGAAAATAGGGAGGGTGTTGTATATATGCGAAAGAAAGGGAGAGAACAAAACTTTGACACAAATCTGGAGAAAGAAGGGAGTTGAAGCATGGACTGATTAAGAAGCTGGTAGCCTGACCCTAAGGAAAAGCTTAGATAGTTTGATGCTGTAAGCAAAGGAACTGGCTTGACTTCTCCTTCATGGAATAAGATATGATTCCATGCATTCCTTGCAAATAAATAAGATATAAAAGACAGACTTCTTTCCAACTCCTCTGGAATAACCTATAAGACCCTGAATTTTGGCTAGCAGAATAGGGGGCAGGAGGGAAAATGATGCTATGAATTTTTTAACCAAGAATCGGAACGAGAAACTGTGTTTTATCTGTGAAACTCAAAGCAATGTATAAAGCAGGCTTGTTTTCTTCCTCCCATTTTAGGGAAACAAATACTGAGGTCACCCGCCAAGGTGAGTATTTTGACAAGGGACCTCTCCTAACTTTCAGAAATTGAATTCATAGCTTGCTATCCCTGCCTACAGCTGTGTACCACGTTGCCTAATGCACTGTCAGCAGTCCAACACCACAGAAGGAAGGGTTATCTGCTGGTTAAATTTGAGGACTACCAGCTTTTGCTATGAGCATTTTCTCTGATAGCACTGTGCAATCTTAAACAGTTCAATTGTTTGGATTTTGTTATCACTTGCAGTGATGTAAATGGAGATTTCTTCCTTAAGGTATGAGCTCCTGGGTCAGCTCCCAAGTCCTTATTTGAAAGGACCCTAGAACTACGCCTAGAATTGCCAAATTTCTCCTGTGAGATAGGACCTGTGCTGTAAAACCTCATGAAGGCAGTGGGGCTGATGGGCCAGACTTGCCATGTACACAAGGCAACATTACTTTTGTTTTTTAGAAATGCAACAGCTTCTCTAATCTGGTCCCTTGTGGTAAATATTTTCTCTAGTAGAAGTTTCCAACTCATGATGTTCTTACAGCTTTTAAATGCAAAAGGCTAACTGGGTTATGGTTTCATGACTGAACCCAATGTGAGTGAGATCAGGATCAGTCTCTCAGCACTTATGTAATGGTTATAATAATATTGACTTAGTGGGGCATTGTGACAGTTAGTGAAGGACTGTAATTCATTTTGAAATCTGTGGATGACGTTTGGAGAACATTATAATTTTCCTCCTTTTGTTCTTCTGCATGTGGATCTCAAAGTGTTATTAAACCCAGAGCTCTGTGGAAGGGCATTGAGTAATTCAATGAATCTGTGGTCATAAGAGTCCTTTTTGGTTGTCTTTATATTGTACATCATGGTGACTTCTATCTTCGTTGGAGCACCAGTGGTATGATTCAGGTTCTCTTGTTCCAAAAGAACAGGCACCTACCACTTAAAAAACCCTATAGCATCTCTGTTAATTATGATCAATGTGGGGACTATGCATCACATTTAGCAAACACCAACTCTAACAAATAGGTAGTCTGAGGTGGTTTTCTGGTACATCTGGAATGTCTTAGCAGTCTCCAGTGTCCACTGGCACCATTTCCCACAGAGCTCTGTGAGGGAACTGGATTTGCCCTGCCTCAGAATCAGTCCTGTGTGTGAGAGAGAAGAGACTTCCCTTTCTTTGGAACAGGGTCAAGGTTTCTTGGGCCTTGGCTTCTTGTAAAGGAAGCAAAGCAAAAATGGAGGTATCTTTCAAACATGACCTTTTAGGTTGTGCTTGCTATTAGTGAGTTACAAAACATTTATGCAATTACCTTGGGCATCCTGATTTTCCTTCTGGAATCACCTGTTTCCCTCCTGTAACAAAACAGAGTGGACTCCTGATTTTGGTCCTCTGAATCACATCTGTGTTAGATGCTCTTTTAAGACTGTATGACTATCTCTCTAATACCCTACTTGGCAATCTGCTTCAGTCAGAGACTGCCCTCACCCTAACCCCCTACCTTCCCTCAGCTTAGATCCAGTTTCTCCAGAGCTCTCTTGCTAGAGCTGCCCAACCTCCACACTGGGATGTCTTCAAAAGGATGCCTTCACATCGTATCAACCCCCACATTGTGAGCACAGTATAGGCTCCACTGCCTGGTTTTGTCATCTTAAAGATAGTTATATCCTTCACATGCTATGAGGAGAACAATGGGATAAAGGTAAATTGAGGGGACATTCCTTCCACTCCCTCTTTCCCATGAGCAAGCACGTCTATGTTCAAGTACAATCAGAAAAAAACCTCTCTGAACTGGTTGGATCTGATCTAGCAACCATCATTTCTGTGCAAGTGGGGTACCAAGCATGAGATAATGTTTTAACGTGTCTGGAAGACTGCTGGCTCCTGACAAGGCTGCCTCAGCAGGCAAGGGGGATATATGGACTTCAATGTGATGAACTTGCTGGCAGCTTACAATGCTGATATTTGAATAATCATGTCAGGGTGATAAACAGAAGACCTTGCTTGGGTGGCAGTAGTAATTCTCTATTTTCAGGGCTGCTCCTCACTGTTCTCTGGAGAGTCACATAAATGTTTATTTCTGCATCTGTTGCACTCTGCCAGTCACAACTGCTTGAAACAATATGCATACATATATATGCATGCATATATATATGCATGTGCTTAAATAGGACATACAGCTTTATAAAGCAGGTGTGACTGTAGAATCAGAAAGCAGTCCTGTAGAGGTGCAAAATAAATGCCAAGATCTTCCAGTACAGCTCAAGTTATCCAGTCTAGGCCTCAGAAATATGTTTTTTGGTTTGTTTTTTGTTTCAGGGCAAGTCCTATACTTCTCTAGCACAGCAGTTGCACTGTGCAGCACTACAGTACAGGGAAGGAAAGAGGAATTTTTTTCTCTCTTCTATATACCTTTGCAAGTGATGACTGCTAGGCTAGGAATAGGGCTGTTTGTGCTATGAAGTATCATCTGGAATGATATTTATCCATACATGCTCAAAACTGCTCTGAATAAGCAGGCAGCGTTGTTGCTTGTCTTGCTATGATCACTGCCTGGCTTGGCATGTCCCTTGTATCCCCCAGGGCTCCTGACAGCTCAGGACTTCGAAGGGTGGACTGCAACTAAAGAGGCAAGGAGGAACAGGGCAGGGTGAAATGAATAGGGACACCTAAACCATCAAGAGAGCTTGTATCTAATCCCAGCTCTTTCACTGCTGCTCTGTGAGGGCCCAAGCAAATCCCTTCCTTTTGCTGTGCCTCAGTTTCCCTGTTAATTAAATGGGGATAATAATATACCTTTCACAGGAGCAGTGTAGTGAGCCATCAGTCGATATCTTTAAAGTGCAGTGAGATCCACGGATAAAAGGTGCTGCGGAAGAGCATTGTTAAAAGTCCACAGTGAAACTCCACAAAACCTCCTGAACTGAGCCCTCTTGTCAACCTGGATATTTTCACCACACCTTTGAAGATGAAACTCTGCCGCTTACACTACTTTGCTCCAATTCAGTAGGTTTTAAGAGGCCACAGGGGGACTTGTTAGAGTTAAAATGGATTGAAATTGTCTTTGAGCCTTTAGAATAATGAGTATTTCCCTTTCTTTACATTTTTGGATCCAGATGAGATGCCGTTCTGTTGCTGTCATTCTGCCAACTTACGCCTTTCCCTTGCATTGAAACCTGAGCTCCTAGGGTCAGGCGTTTGCAAGCAGATGAACATTTTTTTTTGGAAGTACATTAAGCAAAAGAAACTTAGGTAGGAAATTTTAATTACTTTTAAACTCTAAGCTACATCTTGTTCTCCCCATTATAAACCATTTTGATTCTACATTACGCAGATGCTGGCTATTCCTATTATCTGCATTAAGGTGATGATCTTCTTAGTGTCTGGGCACATTTCATGATTATTATTATTTCATATCGCAGCAGTGCCAAAAGGAGTGGAGAGAACATTAAGATGCTTGACTAAGGCCTGATTCCCAGGCTTGGCACAGGCTTTGTGTGTGAACTTTGCCATGCTACTACATAGGCTGTCTTTCTGCTTCATTTTCTTATCTCTGAAAAGACTCTTCCCCTCTTTACAGGGTCAGTGCGTTTATTGGTGTAGACTGGGTCTTACAAACTTGATACAAATGTAAAGGCTTTGATTCATGCCCGGTTGCGTTAAATGCTGTATGGGTATCTGTGAGGCTGGGTCCCTACTTTGCAGGGATTGAAGAGGAAGGTGATGGTTACCTACCAAAGATGCATGAAGAGGGAAAGATGCCATTCCTTTGTACAGCTGGAAGTGAGACTAAGTTAAAACGCTGGGAAGCATTATGATAGGAAGGAGAATGAAGCACTGGAAAAGACTGTTTTGAGGCACCATGGGGTCTCTCTTTCCAAAATACTTGGAGGACAACTTCTACCTGAACTGTCATGGTTGCAGTAGATTCAGCTCCTGGACAGGGGGAGATACTAGATAGCTCTACTCTGAGGGAACCTCTGTGATCATCCAGCATTAAAAATGAAGCTAGGAGGCACTCAGGAAGTTGAGTGTTTTGGTTTTTTCGTTAGTTTGTTTTGTTTGTTTGTTTGTTTGTTTGTTTTAATTATTATTATTTGTGGAATCCTAAAATATTTTAGAGGGAAGAATGAGCTCCTTTAGGATGCACACCACTTGGTACTCTGCCCAGTAGCGTAAGTAAACCTTTGGAATAGAGGTGGCTTTCTTAGTCACCTTTGTTGGGTCTTTGCCAGTAGCCTCTGATCTCTTCTCCGTCTCCTGTGGTGTCATCTGATCTAAGCTGGCCCTGCTTTGAGTGGTGTGTTGGACCAAATGACCTGCAGTGGTTCCTTCCAACCCAAGTTATTCTATAAGCCTATGATTCACTCTGCTGAGAAGTCTGATGGGTGATGCAAACTCAGCCCTACCTCTTATATTGATACAAAGAACAAAATCAAGGAGGCTATACCTGTGCTATAGAATCATAGAAAGGCTGATTGGAAGTGACCTCTAGAGATCATATAATCCATCTTTCCTGGGACTATCACCTACACTAGATCTGGTCAGCCACAGCTTTGTTGAACTGAGTCTTGAAAACCTCTGAGAATGGAGATCCTAAAACCTGATCGGTTCTGCAACTTGGTTGCTGGAAGAAGGCTTACTAAAAGTCAATAAGCATGCTCTCTCTTTGATGTTTAACATAAATGAAGTCCATTACTGGGATCCTTCTTTTAGCGAAAAGCTCTCCTTCCTGCATCCTTCCTATGATTTCCCTATTGAAATCTGAGATTAGCCTTGATAATTCATGCTGAAAGGAATTATTGCTTGCTGGTGATAGTAAGAGAAGCTCATTTAAGACAGCTAGGCTCTTTCTCCCCTTGGTCTTGGAAAAGCCTGGCCAAAATAACAAAAACATGTACTGAAGTCTTTTACAATGGTCTTGATTTTTTCCTCCTTGCCCTAATGTCCAGATTCTGTATGAGCAAGCCAGTGTTTGTTGCCCCTGGAGAATGCAGATGCTGACATTTTCTGCCAGCCAAGTCTTCCCACTGCAATTTTATGAAACATGCCCTCATTGGCAGTAGGTTACAGGCTTTCACCTGTGAGACAAGGACTTGTGGCAGATGGATCTAAACCACAAAGTTTGGTCTTGGATTCAGTTCTGGAACAAAACACTTTGAGCTGGAGTCAAAAGCAGGGGTTTTATTGGATTTTTTTTTCTTCTGCTACACTTTCAACTGAACTTGAGTTAATCTAAAGCTTAGCTCTCCATTGGCCAGATCTCTGGGTGAAATTTTGTGGGAAGTGACATGAATGTAGAGAAAAATAATTTCTAAACTAGATGTAACTGAGTAGCTCCAAGATGAAGCTACAGAGAGCCTAAAGGAAATGCAGTTCAGACATACATGAACAGGTGAAATACTGAGTTTGCCTTTCTCAGGTAGGTTTCTTGACCTGTGCCTAGACTTATGAGGGGTTGAGGAATCTCACTGTATTGAAAACTTGAGAATTCTGTATGCATCCTTACACTGTGATGAAATGTGGTATAGTTTGTACAGCTCCTCTCCATTCTTTCCATTATATGAGCACGTATGCTTTTTTCCATTTTGCAAGGCAAAGGAGAAAACAACATAGGCAAATTTTGCAACATCTATTTCAAGTCGGTAATTTGCTAAGTGCTCAGAGCTTGTCTCCTTTTTTTTTTTTGTTCTGTTAAGTAATTTATAAATAAAAATAAATTCACACTCTAATATTTGCTTGTACTTGAATTCTATTGGCGAGATGTGTGAAAATTGCCTGATGGTTGAGATCACCACCAAAAGCAAAGTTACAGGGAGTAATTACGGATAGTATTATAGAACAGAAGGATAATTTGATCTAAAAATTCGATCTAATGCTCCTGTGCAGGGACATATTTCTTTGGGAGAGGAGTTTGTAAAACAAAAGAGGAAAAAAAATAGTATGGATGTGAGCTGGGGAAAAGCAATTATTCTCTCATAATATGGGAACACAGTGTGCCTGGCTTGGGAGAGGTATAAAATACAGGAGAAAGAGGGGGCTGCAAGGAGCCTTTATGCATCCCATCAACATTACTCAGGAAGGTTATTCTAAGTGTTCAGGGAAGACACAAGCTCCTCAGCCTAGTGGCGTGAAACAGATGTGTGAGGAAGGACATGCAACACTGTGGAAGGAAGGTGTGTTGACGTTTTAATGGTGAATGTGAGGAAGCCTAGGATGCATCAGGCCCATGTTTGAGGTCTCTGCCCTGTCCACCACACAGATCAGAGGGGGCAAGAAGTTGACAGGATTGTGAAGCAGTGGCCAAGAGCACCTGTCTTTCTGCATCCCTCAAGGCTCTCTGTAAGTCTTTTAAGAGAAATGCAGAGGAGCAGAATTTCCAAGTTTTGATGTTCTAAGCACTTTTCTGGGCAGCAGAAACACTCACAGAGGATATTCCTTTCATACAGGGCCCCTATTGCCCTCTTGAGATTCACCAGGGGTCGTGAAGACCTCATGCTTTTCACCACACGCTGACAGGAATTCTGTCCCCTTTCTGTGTGTAGCCCCTAAGTCACAGCAAGACTATGGAGCAAGAATGTCCCATCATCTGCCCTTGACTCAGTTTCACACTTCCCACTTAAAGATGGCAATCTTGTGCTGTTTTCCCATGAAAATGAACATATACAAAACATTGCTACAGGTTGTGTGTGAATGATTATAATTGCCAGTAAATACTACTCTCTTGCCTTACCTCCATCTTTGAGGTCCCAGAGGGCAGCAGCTGTCCTGATGCACATCTATGCTTTAAACACCTAGAAAAGTGCTGCTTCCCCACAGGCTCTCACTGGGTTCATGGCAATATACAGCTCTGCTTGCAGCTAACAAGATTTAAACACCAGCTAATGACTGCATGTTTTCACTTTAATCAACACACAAATCGCCATTTTATTATGATGTTGGGTTTTTTTAACTCTAATTTAATTTATAATTGAATTATGCTCCAGATTGTAATTGTTGATATAATCCACATCTCAAATTGGATGTTCACTTAGTGCTTCACTCTAACCTTTTGGTAAGGGCCCGAGTAGCACAGTGAGCCAGTCAGCACACAGTACTGGCTTCAACTCTTGACCTGAGCACTAGAGAAATACTTTTGATGTCCTTAGGCTGATCTGCCTGTGGAGCTCTGTGCCATTTCCACAGGCTCCTTTTTCCATACCCCATGCTAGAAATCACATGTTGGGAAGGGAAAAGATCATAGAATCATAGAATTGTTTAGGCTGGAAAAGTCCTTTAAGATCATGATCTTTAAAGAATCTAATTTGGTAGTTGAATGTGCTAACCACCCTCTTTGCCCTCATCCCACCTTAATTTTTTCCCTTCATTAAATGTCACCATCCTGACAGCTGAGTTTTGGCAGGAGAATGTGTGAGCTCTCCTGACCCTGTTCAATGCAAAAGATGTTAGCTAAGCTTAAATTACTTTTCATCGTAGAGGGCAATAATGCATAAATAGGTGGATTCATAAGACTTTGTTTGCCCATAGCCCGAAGTTCAGATTTCTTGGAGGCAGGTGGGTGTCTGCCACCTCCTGAAGTCCATGGAAGTTGGATTTCAGTTCCAACTAACACAACCTTGAAGGCAAATAGTGTACATACAGGCAGTAATATTTCTGAATATACTGTTTTGTCAAGGCACCTTAACATTAACCATGAGTAGCTGAAGTGTTGGAATGTCATTTTTCTATATGAGGCATTGAGCGATATTTGAACATCACATTAGTGAAAATGTGTTAAGTAATGAGCCTTTGAGGATATTTTTTACCGGTGAAGGCATATCTGAGGCCGGCTCTCAGCGTGGCAGTGATTTAGTGTTTTTAGCAAGAAAT